>JAJONR010016890.1:0-13330 GCA_029582245.1 Solanum etuberosum
TTTATTATTCCTTAAGAGATATGTCAAATTAATATTGAACAAATAAATATGTAAAGATGGACGGAAGGAGTAGAAAATAAATTTTCCAGTTTTAAAAAATTAAAAAAAATATTATTAAAAAAAGAATAATATTATATGACATTCCATTGAAAGTGTGCACTTTGCATATTCTTCAAGAAATTAATGAATGAATGAATTGAGAAATAATTTTAGAAAAATAATTAATGTTAAATGTAATAATAGAATAAAAAATGAATTGAGAAATGATTTTAGAAAAAATAATTAATGTTAAATGTAATAATAGAATAAAAAATGTCTATCTCTTAATATGCTAAAGTAAAAAACTAAAATGATAAATAATCAAGAATTTTTTATTTTATTTTTTTACTGAATATAACATATGAGTTATTTTAAAAAGTTAATTTTTTAAATAAAAAAATGAATAATGTGACATGGCTTCAATAGGAGAGAGAATAATGTTTTTTCTGTGTCAATTATATTTTGAGGAAATTATGCAAAGTTAGGTGATATTGTAGTCCTAAAACAAACATAAGTGATATTACTAGGTAATTCCAAGGTCATTCTTGCAAATTACCCATATAAATAGAATGAACTAGCCACTTTTCGCCTATGTCTTTGACAAATATCCATTATTATGAAGTTCCATTTTTTATTAGTGACAAATGTTTGGTAGTTGGTACAACCAAAAAATAGAAAGGAGGACAATTTTGGACATAATATATTTGTTACATTGATTTTTTTTTTTCTAATTTGTATTATGACTTCATGATGTATAGTATATCATAAATCACTTTCATAAATTATATAAGTTCAAATTTAGTTTGATGCCTTATTTTTGTCTATCAAGAAAGGCAATTTGTATTGGGACAATGGGTGGTCCATAAGTCACAACTTGCATTGAGTGGATTGGACTTATTGCATTTTTCAAAGTCAGCAATGGATGGCTCACTTAGTTGTGGCTACAAATTTGGAATCTTGTATTATCCATCTAATTATTATAAAAAAAGTCTCAAAATCTTGCACTTGACGAAGTGGTCTAGTAGTCAACGAAGTAGTGAATTGAGAATCATGAAGTTTTAGTTTTAAAATTATGTGATTTCTTCACGTCTGTCTAGGTATTGGTAAAGAGAGATATTTGATGCCTGTTCTAGTGGGAGGTAACATCTACCTCCACGGGTGGACACAAGCTGGCCGAGACATCACTTTTGTTAAAAAAGAAAGAGTCTCAAAATCTTGATATAAATTACTATATCCTATTGATGAATAAGAGAACAAGAGAATCAAGAAAATGGATACAAACGAATCAAAACATGATAGAAAAAGTGAGTTAAAAGCCTTTGATGACACAAAATCTGGTGTCAAAGGACTTGTTGATGCAGGAGCAAGTAAAGTCCCTCAAATATTCATTTCACCTCCAGATACATACTCAAATTCCACCACAGGACAGTTCATATTTCCAGTCATAGACCTCCAAGACATTGATAGTCATGATCAAGTCAATCGAAAAAAAGTTGTTGAGAAAGTCCGCAATGCATCAGAGACATGGGGTTTCTTCCAAGTGATCAATCATGGTGATCCATGTAATGTTATGGAAGAAATGATACGAGGTGTTTGTAGTTTTCATGAACAAGATACTGATATCAAGAAACAATGGTATACGCGAGAGTTTACTAAAAGAGTAGTTTACAACAGTAATTTTGATTTGTATAGTGCACCAGCAACTAATTGGAGGGATACTTTTTTCTGCATTATGGCTCCTAATCCTCGTAGTCCTGAAGAATTGCCTCCTCTCTGTAGGTATGTCATTTATATGATACATGGTCTAAAAGGGGTTCGATTGAATCCTCTTCGTTGAAAAAGTATACCGATATGTATGAAACTCGTTGAATCCCCTTGACAGAAGACCAGTAGCTAAGCTAGGAATTCTGCTAAGGGTGTTCAAGATTTTATATATGTATAAAATAAAATGACTTATATGTACATAACATAATTTTACGATCAAGGGTGTTTAACTAACCGCCCTTTCTACCACAGAGCTACGCCCCTGCTGATATAAGTTTGAATCCCAGTTGTGGCACATTATCATCCCTTGAATCCCCGTGTTAGAATTCCTGATTCCGACACTGATACTGTTTTGTGTTTTCTTTATGATGTGGTAAAGGGATATCATTGTTAAATACTCTGAGGAAGTGAAGAAACTCGGGAGTTCTTTGTTTGAACTATTAGCAGAAGCACTTGGGCTCAATAGAAACTATCTCAATGACATGGATTGTGATACAGGACTTTCAGTTGTATGTCACTACTTTGGGTCGGCTATATAACTATGTCACTCTACCAAGACAGGTCAAAGCGTCAAGATTTTGAAGATATGCATGGTTGATATAGGAGTTTAGATTAGTACCAGTAATACCGATGATGTGTTTCCTTTTACTCCATTGCTTCATGGTCCAGAACTTTGAAGTGGCTGTATTTGCCAGCTGATGCAGAATATGATAATGAAATCTTGACGTTGACGAATTTGTCATGAAGCAGAACAAAAAAATATCTGGACTTTGCTAGACATCTCTTTCTTTGATTTCGACTAATACTTAGGTGATGTGCAAATTAATTTGTATATATCTTAACTTTCACAAAAGCTAAAATCTCTAAACAAATACTGATTGTTCCAAAAGAAAAAGAAAAATGGAAGTGATCAACACAAATGAAGCAAAGTATGACAGGAAGGCTGAACTACAAGCCTTTGATGAGACGAAAGCTGGTGTTAAGGGACTAGTCGATGCAGGTATCACCAAAGTACCAAGAATTTTTGTCCAACCATCGAAGATTGAAGATTCAACAATTCACAGCAAGAAGAACTTCAGTTTTCCAATAATTGATTTTGATGGCATCAAGGAAGATCTGATCAAACAAAAGAAGATAGTCCAGGAAGTCAGTCAAGCATCCGAGACTTGGGGATTCTTTCAAGTGATCAATCATGGGATTCCTAGTCATGTTCTGGAGGAAATGAAAGACGGGGTTATCAGATTCTTTGAGCAAGATACTGAGGTAAAGAAGCAGTGGTATACGCGAGACTTCATCAAAGTTTTTCAATATAACAGCAATTTTGATCTATTTGGAGCACCAGTAACCAATTGGAGGGACACTTTTACTGCCATCATAGCTCCTTCACCTCCAAATCCTGAAATATTACCTTCTGTCTGCAGGTACTAGTTGCATACCTCTCATTAATAGTCATCCTATATAACAACATTTCACTGGAACGACCAAGTTATTTTAACCAATTTTTTTATGTTATGTTATGTTATACTCCCTCCATCCCAATTTATGTGACACCGTTTGACTTGACACGAAGTTCAAGAAAGAAAAGAAGAATTTTGAAGTTTGTGGTCTAAAACACTCCTTGACCATTTGCGTGGAGGGGAATTTTAAAGTTAAATTATTTCTAATTATAGAAAGGTGACATTCTTTTTGGGACGGACAAAAAAGGGAAGTGTGTCAAATGCATTGGGACAGAGGGAGTATGTTCTCTATAACAACATTTTGCTATTGCAACCAAAAATATTTAGACAAACGACGTTGTTATAGAGAGGTTTGATGACTGAATTATGTTTTTATTTGCTTATTTGTTAATCTGCATCTGTCATAGGGATATTCTCCTCGAGTACACAAACCAAGTGATAGAATTAGGTGACACTCTATTCGAATTACTGTCCGAGGCTATTGGCCTAGAACCAATCCACCTCAAGGATATGGGTTGTACCAAGGGCCTTTTTGCTTTAGGTCATTATTATCCAGCATGTCCACAACCCGAAATTACTCCAGGCACCAGTAAACATGCTGACGGAGACTTCCTCACCGTACTTCTCCAAGACAACATAGGTGGCCTACAAGTCCTACATCAGAACCATTGGGTAGATGTTCCCCCTACTCCCGGAGCTCTCGTAATCAATATAGGAGATATTCTACAGGCGAGTAGTGTTACATTTAGCATATCTGTATCAGAAACATACTTGTCTTATCACTTATGTTATGTAGGTTGATATGTTTTTTACTCAAATCATTTTCAGCTTATATCGAATGACAAACTCAAAAGTGTTGAACATAGAGTACTAGCAAATAAGATTGGCCCAAGGGTATCAATAGCGTGCTTCTTCACGACAGGTTTACTACCAACACAAAAGCTGTATGGACCTATCACGGAGTTGATATCTGAACACAATCCTCCAAAGTACAGGGAAACAACAATTAAGGAGTACTCAACTTATTTCACTAACAAAGGGATGGATGGCACTTCTGCTTTGCTGCATTTTAGGCTTTAGACTAAATACAATTATATATGTGAAACTATGTGTAATCTTAAAAGTATGCTCATTATGATGATACACTTTAAACTTTTTTGTAATGAACTATATTGTAAAACATTTTAGAATAGATAATCACGATTTATGCGTTGTAATCATCAAATTATAAAGAATCTTTACAAATACTTCTTGGTTATTTTGAAATTCCTAGATTGTTTTCTCTTCTTTACTTTCATTTCCTCCGACTCGACAATTCCTTCATTAGCCTTATCTTCAAAGTTGAAGGGAAAAAAAATGAAACTACTACTGTTCAAGATTATTTGACATGACTTTTGCTCAAGTAAATCCAAAGCAAGTTGAGTCAGCTGGCTATATGACTATGCTGGATCCAAAGTTGATAGGAGATCGACTACAGGCTATTGTATCTTTGTTGGAGGGAACCTAGTTTCATGGAGGAGTAAGAAGCAAAGTGTTGTATCTAGATCTAGTGCACAATCTAAGTATAGAGCTATGTCACAGTCTACGTGTGAGATCATGTGGATACATCATCTTTTAACGGAAATTGGCCTAAAGCATCATACACCAGAAAAACTTTGGTGTGATAATCAAGCTGCTCTTCATATTGCCTCAAATCCAGTGTATCATGAAAGAACTAAACATATTGAGGTTGACTGTCATTTTATTCGTGAGTAAATTCAGGAGAACTTGATTTCCACTGGCTATGTGAAGACAAGAGAACAGCTGGCTGATTTGCTCACAAAGGCGTTGCATGGAACTCGAGTTGATTATCTTTGTAACAAGTTGGGCATGATCAATATCTATGCTCCAACTTGAGGGGGAGTGTTATAGACTGTATATAGACCTCATTCCTTGTAAAGTACATAGCCTTATTTAGATAGCAGATTCATTAGGAATTAGCAGATTTGTAGGAATCATCTTTTATTTCTTTCCTAAGTTAGCACATGCACAATCTATTGTATTTATACATTGCTTACCTATTGGAATAAAGTATCTTCTTCCATCTGATTACAAATCTATATTCTGAAGTGCATGGTTGATAAAAGAATTAAGATCAGTACCAGTAATACCGATGATGCGTGTACTCTTTCTCCATTGCGTTGTGAACCAGAACTTTGAACTGGTCTTCTTTTCCAGCTGACGACGATGACAAATTTGTCTTGAAGCTGAATAAAAAATGTATCTTGACTTTGTTAAAACTGTCAATTCTTAGTTGCATTATTTGTTGATTTATCTCTTACATTTTGACTAATACTTAGTTAATGTGCAAATAAATTTGTATATAACTAAACATTTACAAGATATTCAATAAATCTGAGACATATTTTACTTTAAATATCAGCTAAGAAAAAAATGGAGGTGATCAACACAAATGAAGTACAGGTTCCAAGTGAAGCAAAGTATGACAGAAAGGCTGAACTACAAGCTTTTGATGAGGCGAAAGCCGGTGTTAAGGGACTAGTCGATACAGGTATCACCAAAGTACCTAGAATGTTTGTTCAACCATCAAAGATTGAGGATTCAACAATTCACAGCAACAAGAAGTTCAGTTTTCCAATAATTGATTTTGATGGTATCAAGGAAGATCCGATCAAGCGAAAGAAGATAGTCCAGGAAGTCGGTCAAGCATCCGAGATTTGGGGATTCTTTCAAGTGATCAATCATGGGATTCCTAGTCATGTTCTGAAGGAAATGAAAGGCGGTGTTATCAGGTTCTTTGAACAAGATACTGAGGAGAAGAAGCAGTGGTATACGCGAGATTTGACAAAAGTGTTTACATTTAACAGCAATTTTGACCTGTTTGGAGCACCAGTAACCAACTGGAGGGACACTTTTACTGCCACCACAGCTCCTATACCTCCAAAACCTGAAGAATTACCTTCTGTCTGCAGGTATCATAAATTTTAATCTACAGTCCTACCCTTCTATAACAACATTTATTTCAAACAGATTTTTCATGTTATGTTATATTATATGTTCTCTGTAACTATATTTTCAATAGCATCCATATTTAGACAAATGACGTTGTTATAGAGAGGTTTGACTGTATTGTGCTTTTATTTGCTAATTGTGCATCTATGATAGGGATGTTCTCCTTGAGTACACAAACCAAGTGATGAAATTAGGTGATACTCTATTTGGAATACTGTCTGAAGCCATTGGCCTCGAACCAAACCACCTCAAGAATATGGGTTGTGCCGAGGGGCTTATGGCGTTAGGCCATTATTATCCAGCATGCCCACAACCAGAACTTACTCTAGGCACCAGTAAGCATGCTGACAATGACTTCCTCACCGTGCTTCTCCAAGACAACATAGGCGGTCTTCAAGTCTTACATCAGAACCATTGGGTAGATGTTCCCCCAACTCCCGGAGCTCTCGTGGTCAATATAGGAGATATTCTACAGGCAAGTAGTGTTACATTTAAGCATACCTGTTTAGAAACATACATTTCTTATCACTTATGAATCTTTTTGACTCAATCATTTTCAGCTTATATCAAATGACAAGTTCAAAAGTGTTGATCATAGAGTACTGGCTAATAAGGTCGGTCCAAGGGTATCGTTGGCATGCTTCTTCATGACAAATTTTGTGCCAACACAAAGGTTGTATGGACCTATAAAGGAGCTTATATCAGAACACAATCCTCCAAAGTACAGGGAAACGACGATTAAGGAGTTCACAACTTATTTCAATAACAAAGGGCTGGATGGCACTTCCACTCTGTTGCATTTTAGACTTTAGACTAAATAGTTCAAGCAATTATTGGTTCAATTACAATAGGTAAGGTGTGTGTTGGAGTAGTTGTGGAAATGATATTATCAAACAAGGTTTGTAAAACTATGTATGTTCATTATGTAACCATCAATAAATTCAACTCATAGTAAGTAATTTTCATGATTATGTTTAGATGCACTTCTTGTTATGTTCATTACTCATAGGGAGATGAAGAGGGATTTACATATGGTTTTCATTGATCTAGAAAAAGCTTATGCTAAAGTCCTAGGGGGTTCTTTTAGAGGTGGTAGGAGACTAAAGGTGTACATGTAGCTTAGGCTTACATTAGAGCAATTGAGGATATGTACTATGATGAAGCCAAGACTGAGTAAGGACAGTGGGAGAGACTCGGATCACTTTCCATTCATGATGGGGCTGTCACCAGGGATAGACTCTTAGCCCATTATGGATGTACTTACATGGCATATTCAATGAGAGGTGTCATGGTGTATGATCTTTGCAGATGAAATAATATTGATTGATGAGACACGCGATAGAGTTAACGATAGGTTGGAGGTTTGGAGACAGACCCAGTAGTCTAAAGGGTTTAGGTTGAGTTGGGCTAAGACAGAATATTTGGAGTGTAAGTTTAGTGATGTAACTCACGTGACAGATGTTGATGTCACTACAACAAAAACAACTTTTAGCGGCAATAAATATTGACATTAATAAAGAGTGCTAAAGTCTTTACCGGCATTAGTTAAGTGCCATTAGAACCAATGTCGCTAAAGGCTTTAAGGACATATACAAAGAGTGATAATTGCCGCTAAAAATACATATTTAGCGGCAATTAAGAATTAATTGCCGCTAGTGATCATTTTTGATGTAGTGTGTAAGGATTGAAACCCAAGTCATCCCCAAGAAAGGACATTTCAAGTATCTGTGGTCAATAATCTAAGGAAGTGGAGAGATTGATGATAACATTACACATCGTATTGGAGTGGAGTGGAGTGGTTAAAATGGAAGTTGGCATCCAGTCTCTTGTGTAATAAGAATGTTCCACCTAGCCTTAAAGATAAGTTTTATAAAGTGATGGTCAGACTATCTATGTAGTATGGTCAGACTATCTATGTAGTAATTACCTGATATTTTATTTGCTTTCACTTATCATATTTTTATGATGTTGCTACTATTCTCTTCTTCATTGTTTACCGCATGAATCTTTCGTTACTATATTGATATCCATAAATGAATATTATGGAACTTTTTTCTAGCCTTGTGATTTATTGGTAAAATAACATTAAGCATACCTTATTGAATATAGACTATCCACTTGATTTTTTCGATACATGGAATAAGTTGCAAGAAGATAAAACCATTTTTATGTACTTGAGAAAATCATAAACCATTTTTTTCTTTTTATGTATTCCTTTTTATGAAGAAATATACCAATATTTTTGTATTTATAAATTATGAAATTTAGGCAATTAATTGAATCTTTAATCATTTGTTTACAGTTTGGATCTCTCATGACAACCTTACTTATTAAATTACCCATTAATAGTTTTTCTTTCTTCCAAAAGTAAATGGTGACAAGGAAAAATTATTATCAACTTTTCTTAATAAAAGATTTTACTTTGAGAAGAAATCAAATTCTTAAATCTTTTAAACATAAGAATGTAATTGTAAAATCTCCAAAATGTAGGAGTCCTCCATTTCAAATTAAATGTAGTTGAATTATCTTACTTATTAGTTATGATAATTAACAATGTCATGTAAAAACTTGGTGAATAACATTAGAAATAATTGATAATAACTAAGAAAATTTATAATGTGATAACTAATGAATTAAAGTGCATTAAGTGACTAAACAGAAGTCCAACCATTTACCTTTCCATTTATTATTGTGCTCCCATGTTCCTTTATTTTGTTTTCTTTTGAATATATTGTATTAAATTCTTTATTTGTTTATTTAAATTTTAAAATTTAATTAATTAGATATTTATTTTAGTGTAGGGGTATTTAGTAATTTAATTTTTAACTTTATTTCTTTTTATTTTTAGTAATATATTATTATATATTATATTATATGATATTGGTATAGATATCATAAAAAATTTATGCATGGGAATATTTTAAACATTCTAGATTGGCTTATACTTAATTAAGTAAAAATCAACACTGTCCAAGTATCTGCATAATTGATTTGAAATTATTATTATATCATTTAACATAAAGTAGGTACATTATGGGCTAAATGTCAGTATCAACTAGCAGAAGCTTTATTTTTAAACTTAGAACTGATCTTCAAAGATTAGCAATTTAATTATAATAATTAGGTCAATTAGAGATCTAATAATGCCTAATTAGTGAACAAATGCAACAAGATTAGACAACAAATCTTCGTGATTCCATTAACAACTCAACATGCATGTTCGAAAATCGACAAGAAAAAACTTATTTATGTCATGTAGATCAGAATAGTAGAAGAAAAGTATAATAAAAAATCGTTCTGCTAGCTTATCCTAGATACTACAGTACTAGACTATTCTAGAAACTTTACTAGAACAATCTATGATATTCTAAAAAAAATCAACTTTAACTTTTTCACATGTTATCCGTTAAAAGTTTGGCTCATCTTTGTCATTTCTGTTTAAGATATGAACATAAATGCACACATAATATAAATATCATAAAATTTTATGTATGTGATTATTTTAAACATTCTATATTGGCCTAAACTTAATTAAATAAAAAATGAGCTGTCCAGGTATTTGCATAATTGCATTGAAGCTTCATGATTGGACAAAGCTACAGACTAAAATTATTATTATATAATTCATATTATCAACTAGCAGAAGCATTATTTTTAAACTCAGACCTAATCTTCAAACATTAGCAATTTTCAGTAATAATTTGGTTAGTTAGAGAATATCTAATTTTGGAAATAATCCAAGAAGGTAAGGCAACATAAATAATATATATATATATAATATTCTCTAAAGAAGATTATTGATTCAAGTTCTAGGCTATAATGTCACATGTAAATACTAAAG
Source organism: Solanum etuberosum (assembly GCA_029582245.1). NCBI lineage: Eukaryota > Viridiplantae > Streptophyta > Magnoliopsida > Solanales > Solanaceae > Solanum > Solanum etuberosum. Next base: position 10,114 of record JAJONR010016890.1, read on the forward strand.
TTAATGCACATCATAATATTACAGAGAAACGTTACATAAAACATACATGATGCGTGCCAAAATACAACTTCATGCTACGTAGAAAGTTGAAACTAAAGAGTTGCCAAAAATGAAACAAGACATTTTTTTCTAAACAGACTAAAAAGGACAATAAAGCTAACAAATTGAAATAGAGGGAGTAATACTTAGGTGATGTGCAAATTAATTTTTGTATATATATATATGTATCTTAACTTTTACAAGGTATTCATTCAATACCTCTAAGGTAGATTTAACTTCAAATCTCAGATTTAGACAAAAGCATGAGAACAATGGGAGTGATCAAGATCAACACAAATGAAGCAAAGTATGAAAGAATGGCTGAACTACAAGCCTTTGATAAGACGAAAGCCGGTGTTAAGGGACTAGTCGATGCAGGTATAACCAAAGTACCAACAATGTTTGTACAACCATCAAAGATTGAAGATTCAAGAAGTCAAAACAACAAGAATTTTGTCAAGTTTCCAATAATTGATCTTGATGGCATCAAGGAAGATCCGATCAAACGAAAGAACATAATCCAGGAAGTTGATCATGCATCCGAGAGTTGGGGTTTCTTTCAAGTGATCAATCATGGGATTCCTAGTCATGTTATGGAGGCAATGAAAGACGGTGTCACCAGGTTCTTTGAGCAAGATACTGAGGTGAAGAAGCAATGGTATACGCGAGATTTGACAAAAGAGTTTACATTTAACAGCAATTTTGATCTGTTTAGAGCACCGGTAACCAACTGGAGGGACACTTTTCGTGCCACTATAGCTCCTATACCTCCAAAACCCGAACAACTCCCTTCTGTCTGCAGGTATTATGGTCAAATATAGGCAAGTCATAAGTTTTTCGGAACAGATTTTTCATGTTCAGACAAACAACGTCCTTATAGAGAGGTTTGAATATTGTATTGTGTTTTAATTTGCTTATCGTGCATTTGTGATAGGGATATTCTCCTCGAGTACACGAACCAAGTGATGAAATTAGGTGACTCTCTATTTGAACTAGTGTCCGAGGCTATTGGCCTTGAACCTAACCACCTCAAGGATATGGGTTGTGCAGAGGGGCTTCTTGCTTTAGGCCAATATTATCCAGCATGCCCACAACCCGAACTTACTCTAGGCACCAGTAAGCATGCTGACAACGACTTCCTCACCGTGCTTCTCCAAGACAACATAGGCGGTCTCCAAGTCCTACATCAGAACCATTGGGTAGATGTTCCCCCTACTCCCGGAGCACTCGTGGTCAATATAGGAGATCTTCTACAGGCAAGTAGTGTTATATTTATCATACCTGTATCAGAAACATTATTGTCTTATAATTTATGATATTTTTGACTCGATCATTTTCAGCTTATAACGAATGACAAGTTCAAAAGTGTTGATCATAGAGTACTGGCAAATAAAGTTGGTCCAAGGATATCGTTGGCATGCTTCTTCATGACGAATTGTGTGACAACACATAGGCTGTATGGACCTATAAAGGAGCTGATATCGGAACAGAATCCTCCGAAGTACAGGGAAACAACGATTAAGGAGCTCACGACTTATTTCAATAACAAAGGGCTGGATGGCACTTCCACTCTGTTGCATTTTAGACTTTAGAGTACTAAATTGTTCAGCAATTATCATCGCGAATGTAACAGGTAAGGTATGTGTTGGAATAGTTGTGGAAATTTGTTTTGTACAACTATTTATGTAACCATCAATAAATTCTACAAGTAATTTTCATGATTATGCTTAGAAGAACTTGAATTATTTGATTGAATTAGAGAAACTCAATAAGATGTACAATTCATAGAAGTTGATAACAATATGAAGAAAGGAGCAGAATCACCTAAAACTATTTATAATAGTAAGAAACAAATTAAACTAAGACTAAAAAATTTATTCCAATATGAAATAGGACAAACAAATACTAACTAGACATAATTAAATAAATACCAAAAATAACAAATTCTAAATAAGTTGGAGCACGTTCTCTCCCCCAGATTATTGCTTCAGGCTAAATACTTGAACAAATTTGGGTTGTCTTGGTCTCTTTCCAAGTAATCTCTAGTGATGAGTGATAGCTTTCAAGTCAGGCTTAAACATTGGGCTCAACATACTCCGCTACTTGTTGTTGATGAGGAACAACTTTCCGACTCACAATACAGGCATCAATTGCATAACGTCTATCTTTGCCTACATCCTCCACCACCTTTTTTCCTTTCATCCACAGGAGGTAATGGGACCCTAATCCGCCTCATCCTGTCAGTGAACTTGGAGTTGAATTCAAAATGATCAGATGACGAAACAGTTGTATTGCTAGGCTCCTTAATCAGAATTTTATACTTGGCACATGAAAGGTATTGATCAAGTCATCATCAGCCAAATTTAACTGACTTTTGATTTCTGAGTAACTCAATCTATCTGACGAATTAAACAACAACAGAACAGCAGCCTGATAAGTTCCCAGAATCAATTCAATGGTTTTTGAATCAAACTTCCCATTGACGTTACACGTACCCAATGAACAAAATCCATGTCAATTTCCTGTGTTTCGTTTTTGTCTCATAGAATTCATTGAACACTTGTACACACACTTTCCCATTTCCACAGGGAGACTCAAATCAGAAGATTTATAACTAGGCCAGAACCCACTTGTAAGAACTGTGACAGTTAAATCAATTCCAGGACTCGGGCTCGGGTTGTTGAAAATTGTTCTGATTTTCCTTAGCCTAAGTCAAGTCTGTCAGCATTCCCACCATCTTTCATGTAAACTGTCCACCACACTGTTGCTTTAGCTTTGTTAAGATAAGCCTTTCGTGTTCATCATTCGTACTTTTCAATCGACGAGAAAGCTTCTTCCTGCAGAACTCCGCAAAAAGGTCTCTGTCATTAATGTATACGAGAAGCTTGACCACCTTATCCAAGGTCTCCTCAATAGAATCGTCACTGAGTTTTTCACTTCCACCTTTTTTAAGAATATTATCACAATAAGAAGCAAGGAGCTCTGCACTTGAACAACCAGATACAATCTTGTTACAGAAGACCTCAAATGCCTCCTTGAGAGGCTTGTGAAAGAGAGTGTTGTTAGCAAAACAGTTTGTAACATAAGCCATATACTTATCGTGAAGCTCAATCAACTTTCTAATAAAGAATGGAGTTTCGGACTTGCTATTTGTCGTATCTTCAGCCTGTTGCACTAA
>JAJONR010016893.1:0-11149 GCA_029582245.1 Solanum etuberosum
TTCTTCTGACTTAACTGTTATAGCGGATAGAGTTCAATTACTTTGATGTGACAAAAATAGTTTTTGACTTTCTTAAACTCCGTGTCAAGTCAAAACCATACAAATAAATTGAAACGGAAGGAGTAGACAAACACGTATGAATGCACAAGACATAACTGTGCTCTGAAACTAGATTCTTCTGACTTAACTGTTATAGCGGATAGAGTTCAATTACTTTGATGTGACAAAAATAGTTTTTGACTTTCTTAAACTCCGTGTCAAGTCAAAACCATACAAATAAATTGAAACGGAAGGAGTAGACAAACACGTATGAATGCACAAGACATAACTGTGCTCTGAAACTAGATTCTTCTGACTTAACTGTTATAGCGGATAGAGTTCAATTACTTTGATGTGACAAAAATAGTTTTTGACTTTCTTAAACTCCGTGTCAAGTCAAAACCATACAAATAAATTGAAACGGAAGGAGTAGACAAACACGTATGAATGCACAAGACATAACTGTGCTCTGAAACTAGATTCTTCTGACTTAACTGTTATAGCGGATAGAGTTCAATTACTTTGATGTGACAAAAATAGTTTTTGACTTTCTTAAACTCCGTGTCAAGTCAAAACCATACAAATAAATTGAAACGGAAGGAGTAGACAAACACGTATGAATGCACAAGACATAACTGTGCTCTGAAACTAGATCGAGTTATTGTACAGGATAAAGTATAAGGATCAACCTTCTGAATAACTCTGCAACCATACATTTGAAGACTCAGAGGCAAAACATGACCGAGAAGTTGCCTTGCTAGTTCCTTTCTTTGACTCTCCGTTCCATGCTCGAGGAACTGTTTACATTGATTAACAAATGACAAGCAATACAAAATTCATCTAGGATAGTGTACAGTTTGAAAAGGAAAAAGAAGAAAACAGAAAAAGATAATGATGGTTTAAACGACAATATGTACCTTTTGTATGACATAATTCCCAAAGACATCTGTCATTAAACTGTGAGCATGAGGAAGAATTTCTGGGAATATCTTCATCTTTTCTTCGACAGTGGCAGTTTCCAGCTTCTTTTGAATAAATCGACTCCCATACTGATCCTTACTAAGTAATAAAAAAAAAGGCAGTTAAAGGAAAAAAGAGATGATATAGCTAAAGTATATACGGAAAAAGCAGCTTAGATGCACCTGAATTCGACAACATTATTGAGAACGTCCAAAAGATCCAACGACCTGGGGTTGTTCTTGAGATCTTCCAGCAGAGACGGTGAAACACTTCCATCAGCAACGTTCTCCGAATGCCATGAACTTTTAGATTCATCGGTAGAATTTCTCAAGGCAGGAGGAATCTGTGGGAGAGGATCACTCTGATACATAGGACTTCTCGATCCTACTGTCACATACAATGAATTTGCTATTTTATTCTCTTGGCCTGAGCCAAGAGCATGAATCACATGATACCTATCAGTTAAACTGCAAGAATTACGTATTAAGGACGGGCAATATTGTTGCTTCTGCTGCGGGAGTGATGCATCAGCATACATTGTTCCAAGAACTTTTAAGTCTGTATTGCCATGAGAAGTTGCATATTTCGGCTCACTCCTCAAATGGCATCCATTCCCATTGACACCATTTAAATGAGAACCTAACACATTTTTCAAACAATGTGAGCACAAAAGACTTTAGGATTCAAAATTTAAATGCACACGATATCACGGCTGATCAATAAACCTTACCAAGATTGTTATTCAACACCATCTTCGGATTATATTTGTATCCACCAGGTAAATATCCGGTAGAATCAACAACGTGATTGCTATTGACATGGTGTTGGACTCTAGAGTTTTGACTCACAAACTCAGGACTGAGGTAATCCGTATGTCCATCAAGGTAGAATGTGGAATTATGGTCAGCATAATCGGAAACAGTACCTAAATTTTCAGCTCCATAGTATTCATTTAGTTGATGTTGCACGCCCTGCCTATAACCATTTGATACTCTATTTTGAAGCCAAGTCTGCTGCATATTATCGCCATGTTGAAGGCGAGATAATGAGGCAGTAAGATCAGATACGTCAGCATTGAGGCCTTTTGAGCTAGTTATGTCAATTGAAATCTTGGGACTAGGTGATCTTGTAAATGAACGAGGCTCAGGTGTTCCACTCCTCCTTATCGGTGAATTGATGGGAGATGCGGAAGAATCAGGATGATGTGGATTAGGATTCTGAATCTTTTCCAATCCAGAAAAGCCGGGAGGAGCATTTCCAGTGTGTGATGTCTTTGTGTGTTCTGTGCTTTCAGCGTGTGAAAGATCAGCAGACGAGAGTGCAGATTGGTCAAGTCCTTCCTGAAAAAGAAAAGTATCTCATCTTAATTCGAAAGACTCAGAAGTATCATGAGAAGTGGAGGAGGAGAACGCGGTTGTCTTCATTGGAACTCATGGATTCAGGTACGTTTCTGCATTTTCTCGATGATTTGACATGATAGATTTTGAAAAGATGATAACTTTCATATGAAATCATGTGCCAATAGGGGGTCTCGAGTGGCCATTGGAACTCCAATATGTACGTCCTGATTGATATTTCCTTCGAAGAGGACTCATATCTTTTCATACATTTTATCAGTATATGGAATTCATCATCTTTTAATCTAAACAACGTTAATCTGTCATGAACACACGTCAACTTGAGAAAGTGTTGGTACATTGATTACTTCGATGAACTAAATAGAAGCATTTGGATATAAAAAGATGCAGAGGTGAAGTAAATATACCAGCACAAGACAAGAGAGATCACCTGAACTATGTCCGCGAAACTCTTTTTCCTCACACCAATTCCAGTGTTTGATTCCAATGTTCCTCGTGAAAGATTCCTTGCAGCAGTCTTCCTCAGCTTTATCAATTCATCTTCCGCCCTCTGTATAGGGAAACCAGGCTGCATCGCGAACAATGATGAACCACCACCTTGTTCCATCAAATTCTTGCTCATAAAAGCACATCCTCCTGCCTGAACCCTCTGAGCAATTCTCCAATCTTCTCGAGACATCAACGGTGGGGGCAATCTCGGATTAAGATTGACATTTGAGTAATAGTATGCTAAGTACGCAGGGTGTGATCGAATTTGCTCTTCTGTCAAAATGTCATTGCTGGAATTACCACCACCACCATTGTTGCTGTTGTTACTACTATTAGACTGTGCTAAATTGGAATTCCTAAACAAACTTCCAACAGCACTCAGCGATCCTTCGACAGTAGGAGGAGCACTACCACTCCTCGATATATTCAAATCCCTCTCCCGTTCACCAACTAAATCACGATTATGTTGACGTTGCTGCTGCCTCACAAGTATCGACTCGAGCTCACTCTCCAAACTGTTCTTTCCCTTTAAATTCCCATTATAATTTGGTGCCAACATCTTATCAACATTACTCACATTCACACTGGACAGAACAATATTATCTTCCACACCCCTTTTAGTCATGTCAACTATATAAATCCCATTAAAACACAACAATAATCACAAATTAGAGAGCTAAATCAATACATCAATCAAGAATACATCAAGAACAAGATACTAGTACCAAATGAAAAGTAAACACCTTTACTAGACTAAAGTACAACAACAACGAACCCCGTGTAATTCTATACGTGGGATCTGGAGAGGGTAGAGTGTACACAAACCTCTGAGAAAGTAGAGAGTTTGGTTTCGACAGACATTAAAAGTGCTTACTCATGGTCTATCGCGCAGTTGATGATATCACTCTGGACTAGTTTCCACGTACCAACAACATACCCAGTGTGTTGTATGTGTTGTGGTCTGGGGAGGGCAGAGTGTACACAGATCTTACCCTATCTCGCGGAGGTAGAGAGGTTTTTTTCTAAAAGATCCCGGATCAAGAAAATCAATAAAAAAAAAAACATCTTATATCTCCGCCCCATAATTGCTAAGAATAATTAACATACTAAACAAACAGTGGCAGAGCCAGAAATTCCAACAAGGGCAACCCGGTGCACTAGTGGGGTCCAAGGAAAAGCCGAACCACAAGGAATTCTAACAAGGGAATTCAAGATTGCACATCCTAGAATTTGAATCGCAGATTCAACAATTTATATATAGTATACGAAATTCAATTGAATCCCTTACATGCACATAAAATTCAAATTAAACACAAAATCACACAAAAATTGGATAACATTTTTTAAGACATAACAAAACATGTACAATTCACATAATATAAGATTAGGCACGCAAATCGAGACAAATATTATGAAAATTAAGACAAAATTACTTACATTGATGGAAAATCTTGATGTTTTTTCAAGCTTCCATACGACAATCTAGTAAAAGGGGTTGGGGTTAGAACATGAAAGATGAGGAAATTCTTAGATTAAGACTTAATCAAACGTTAATTAAGCAATTATTAAGGTTGTTCAATTCTTTTATGACTGTTAATTAATTACGTGTACTCCTATTGTTAGGGATGTGTTGTGGTTTTACGTGCATGAGGGACTTTTTTTTGGTTAATTAATAACTTGTGATAATGATTAGAAATTAGTACTAATTAATTAATTAATCTTGTTTAATTTAAGGATAAAGATGTGTATAGACACGTGTTGTAATTATAAGACTTAGGACCTAGTTAGGAGAAAATATTGGAACCTAAAAAAAAGTGAATCTTGAAAGTTGTAAAACACTAATAATATAGTTTATTGATTTTTTTAAAACTTTCGATGTAATTTCAACTTGTTACTATAATTTTAGATCATGTATTTGTTTGAAGAGATTAATAGCATTATCAAACAAATTGTGTAGTGTAAACATAATTTATAATGATATTCTTGTTACAAAGTTAAGCATCCAATACTAATGCCATAATAAGAGAATTGTTTGAACTATTATGTAAAACTTATAATATTTGTATAACGCCTCTTGAATTAGAGTTCGAACTCGTCCTCTTTCTTCTATTTCATAGTCTCTTTCGTATTCTCAATCAGAACAACCACAACTTAAATCTTTTTTCTTTTATTAGGCACCAACTCTAAAAGAGACGCAACATCAAGAGTGTCCTGAATCAAATAAAGCAAGAAAGTTTGTATTTTGTTCGATTTATGACTTCATGATGTTAAACTAAAAGAATCAGCTATTTTGTAGAAATCTTCTTTCACCATTGGCCAAATTGATTGTGGAGATTGTGAATTCAAAGTGAATAACTTTCCTCCCCTAGCACAACAAATAGCAACATTGTGTCTCTGAAATGTTGGGCTTTCAACTTGAAATTCTAATGTGTAGTATTTTTTATTAGAATCCTCTCTTAAATTTGCTTGAATTAATGTCCCTTTAACATTAGGTCTTTTTCCTGATCCTGTAATAATCTTCACTATAGCCTCACCTACTTCCTTTGGTCCTCCAAATGTCTCTATCCTGCCAAAAATTGCGGTTGGATCAAAATAAAAAGACGTCATGCAATGCATATTATCTTGAACGACAACAAAAATAATTGGCACAATACACATGATGATGTCCTTTAATTTGACATTAACTGGCATTTATGCCCTCCAACTTTAAGTATACACAAGTATGCACTTAAACTTGTACAAAGTTGAACAAGTATTAATACACGTAGGACATCAGGTAGGATGCATGTGTCTACTTGTTCAACTCTATACAAATTTAAGTGTTTTCTTGTGCACTCCCAAAGTTGAAAGACATAAATATTATATAAGACCAAGTTAAAGAGCGCATTTATATATATTATGTAAAAATAATTTGACAAAAAGATGCATGATATTTTAATATGGTTTGGTTACTTGACTCCCAATGATAGGGACTAACTAGCAACAACAAAAAGATTGAGGACATCTCACAAAACTTAGCTAATTTCCAATTCGTAACAGGTAGAAAATTCAGAACAAAATCCTAACAAAATGCAACATCAAACTCGTTATGAAATTATACATTTTAAGGTAAGACTTAGGGTTCGAAGCTTACGAGAAATCAATAGGAACTTGTGCAACAATGACACTAACATTGAGCTCCCCATTTGATCCCGGAGGACCAAATGCAACAACCGGTTCATTCACATTTTTCCGTCTCCGATCACCACTGCTACTCAACGACGGTGGATCTAGTGATCGTTCTACTCTCCCCGCGGCTCGATACAATACGGTTTGATCTCCCACCCAATTTGATGGATACACAAACTCTGTAACAAAAAAAAACAGAAAATCCGTCACAAATTGTTTTAGTGGCAACTCATATTTTTTGTGATGGTATATAACGTTGTACTCAGTTAAATACCAATGGTATAACTACTTACTAACCAAATCCTTCATTTGTATCAAGACATCGAGTATAACCTCTGATAGGATAAATTACATCGAGCTTAAGACTCCGAGCACCATCGGGGGATAGGCCTAGTAAGGAACTAGTAATGCCAGCAAAATTGGCACCCAAGGCTACTATAGAAGTTGTGCCAATCCCTGTAAGTAAACGCCGCCTGAAAACTGATTCGAGTGGTGCAAATTGATTGGATTGAATTGTGTCGTTTTGGTTATCTGAGGGCGACTCCTGAGTCATGTATATTTGAATCCTTTTAGTGAAAATTCTGACTATGTTGTTATTGACAGGATTCTGACTCCGCCATTGATGGGACGTAGTTGTTCCTGTACGAAAATAATGATGCATTGCCATTATTTGAGTCTTTTTTAAGCTTCTTGATAGGCAGAATGACTATGTAAAGTTGTGACTTGTGATGAAAGAAGAAAGAAGATGAAGCAAGGCTATCCAAATCTTGTGGTCCTTATCTTTCTTGTATCTTTTCCAACTTTTTTAGTGTGTTGTTTTTTTGACATAAACTTATTTTGTTTAGATAGTCCAACTACAAATGAAATTTCAATTGACCACATAAACATATGATAAATTGTTTCTAGTAGATACTTTCGACTCAAAATTTTGGGAAAACTTACATATGTATTCTCAAGCATGCATTGCATAGACAAGTCCACTACTTCAAATAAATCGTCTCCTTTAATTATACACATCAACCTTAATAAGCCACGTAACAAATAGTTGTGAACATGCACATTCTTTTCAAAAATATGAGCTTCGACTTTTATCATGTATTGAGATTTTCAATTGAAACATGTCATACTTCAAACATCTAAATGAAATTTACATTCATCCAGAAGACAAAACACAAGAATTGTTGAAAAGCTCAGCACGATTAGAATTGTGATTTAAAGGCCAAAAACAGTAGTATTGTTCAGCTACCTGTGAAGTACACTACTATTTTCATATGTTACTATGCCATTTAACAGAGGCATCACAATTGAACCTTTTACGCCACAGCGTAGATAGAGTTTATGTACAATTACAAGATCTTGAGCATAAAGCAAAAAGGATGATTAATTTTTGGGCTTCTTTAGTGAGCTCCCCTCTCCTGGTTCAAACTTGCGTTTTATGCCCAAAAAGTGCTCAACCTGAAAGACGATGCGATAAAAATTACAACCCTCAGAACTAGATGATGATCAAATAGAGGCCAAAATGTGCAAGCACTTAAAAAACATAACATCAGATAAAGTATTAAGCATAGCATGAAAAGCAATCCAGACTGCAAAAATATGTGTTCAGGTGGACAGCTAGTGAGCACAAGTAGTACTTGCATTGCTCGGACTCTTCAAAAATACTGACAGGTGCATGTCGGGTCCTCCAAAAGTAGTGCATTTTTGGAGGATCTGAAACAGGTGCGGCAGCATTTTTGGAGTCTGAGCAACTTAAGTAAAACAGCATCATAGCCTTCTATGTAAGTATCATCATCAGCAAAAGACACTGACCTTCTTATCACCAAGCATAGGGGTCAAACCTCCAGGCAAGTCCTTCTCAACAGTAGCAAAACCACTTCGAGGATCACTAGTTTGCCTGAAAATGACAGAACACTTCGCAATTACAGACCATAAAGAATGTTGGATACATATAAAAATACAAGCTTGTGACAGGAAGGAAAATATGAGAGATCCAGTATAAATATATACGCTTTCCATATATTTCAACTACATTATCTATAGGGTTGCAAAATTCACGAAGGTAAAGTGGGATTCCTTTATAGATAAAACAAATGTGAACGCCCATGAGATAAAACAAAAATCACCGTTAACAAAGACTAATATTCTCGAAACATTGAATATTTGTTCTGACTTGACAGCAAGAACAAAGGAATGCATTTACGAAATGTATCTCAAAGGTCAAATCAGAATTGATGGAACTTCAACATGCTAGAAGTCTAAGAACCCTGCCCTAGGCAACAGACAAGTCAGTAGCATAGTTGATATTCCTCTGGAAAAGATCTACTTTCTGAATTAAAGCACTTTAAAGAGAGTAAGGAAAAAAACAAACCCTGGTTTAACATTTCCGCTAAGAACAATATATGGAACTCTTGTTTGAGCATGAGTTTCTCTCATTCTCTCCACGGACTGTGATGGGGTATCTGAATTTTTCATCTGTTTTATCTTCAGCTCCTCCTGGTATTGCCGCATACGCTTTTCTTGCTTCATCTTCCCAGGCCCCTTCCCATGAAATTTATGTGAAAGCAACCGAAAAGCCTCCTTTGGAGTCAACTGAAGAAGAAGAAGCCACATATCAATTGAAAGATGAGGCTACACTAGAATAAACTCATAGAACCAGAAGAAAATTCATCAAATAGGTGCTCAGCAGTCGGCCCCCACCCTCCCCTCTTTTATTTGGTAAGTGTCATTACAGTCAGTTTCATTATATTGAAATTAAAAGATTACCCCCTCTCAACCATCATATTTCCAATCTCATTACAGCTAAATCAAATGATATGGGTGCACAAGCGGAATGACGATAATGGACCGAGTAGTCTTACAGGAGTAATCTCGCCATTCTTACCTGCTGTTACTTGGGAATCCCCTCCATCCCATTTTATGTCCACACGCCGGTACTAAATTGGAGTTTTATGGTATATAAAGAGATGTTACATCAATTTATGAAAAAAATTCACTTCTAAAAAAATGAATAAAAAATAATTTTCATAAACTTATTGATAATAAGAAACTCAGACTATTGAATATTGTAGAGGAAAAATTTCTCTATCAGACCATACAGACACAGCAAAATTTTCCCAATCAGAAGGCAGTGACATCTTTGTACAAGAAAGTGTGGGACAGGAGGACTGCAAGAAGCAAGGAGATTTTTTTTATTCACAGACCAAGGATGGCGAGTGACAGCTTCCAATTTGGGGGGGGGGGGGGATACAATTGGATAAACAGAATACTGGTTGAAGGGGTTAATAGCACAAAACTGCTGGTGAATAGAAGTTAGAGAATCCAAGAACTTATTAATCAAGTAGAAGTACTTACAATTCGCCCATACTCATCAGTCCTTTCAATGTGTATTTCCTTTTTCCCGTCCTCACTACGGATGCCTACGAGCTTGCTCTTCTTCTTGTCCATGTTTCGACCACCCCATTCAATATCTTCCTTGAGTGTACCTCGTTCTTGCAAAAGTTTGAGAACCCCTGATAAACCCTTTCCAACTGGAACTTCACGTATCGTATCATCTGGAGTTACTTCCATTTCCTCCTCCTTTACAGAGGGCTCCTCTTCCATGGTTTCCTTCACTTCGGTCCAACCACCATCCTCATTCTTCATTTCTTCATCAGAGGGTTTTGGCAACACGTCTTCCTCCATGAAAACATCATCACTACCAGGTTTTTGTTCCTCTACAAGATCAAACAGGTAATATCAGATAATATCACCCTTAAAAGCCTTTGCCAAGTTCCAGTAAAGACCAAAGTAAAAGTTGCAGTTAATGATAAAATAAAAACACAGCAAAACTGCAACATTAAAACGTGAAACATGATTGCTTAACCGTGTTATGTCCTTCCAATTCTACCAGATATCCCTGGAGGGACGTCGAGATATATGTTGACTAGGAAATGTGTGACTCTCTTGTCTCAGAATCAATTCCAATGACAAACAAGGTTTTTTGCTATTGAAAAGCTTTTATTTATTAGACTTTCTGTTGAAGAACTTCTACAAGGTCTTTTTGTTGAAGAACTTATAACAAGGATAACTCTAAATGCTCATCATCACAAAAACACACCCATAGGCATGGACATGCAAGAAAAATGAAATTTCCATAAAAACAACACAACTTCTATTCACAAATAAACTGGAGAGAAGATCTATATACTATAAACCTCCAAATTTTTTACTTTCTTTTCTTAATCATCTAAAATAGGAGTTGGAGTAAGAAGGAAGAGTGACTAATTGTAGACCATTTCAAAATTCTGTTTCAATATTGTATCTGGAGAGTAAACTGTAATAAGTTTCAGAATTTTGTGTCAATATATCTGGAGACTCAATTGCAACGTGTATCAGTATTTTGTTTCGATGATACCCCATATAACATTATTCCACACCCACTAGGGGAAGAAAAAGGGACTGTTAAATTGAAGGAGTGATCCCGTTCAGTGATTTGCCGACCTCACCATCCAGTGTTCTCTTCCCAACTCACAAATTACTCATAACTAGTAACACTTAAATGGAGCAAGCACACAAACCTATTCCAAAAACATGGCCTATCCACCACATGCAATTGGATAAACCTTTCCCAATTACCTTGAGAAATCGCACATAATAAAATGGCTATTAGCACAATCAGTCAAGCAAAATTAAAGAGTATTACCTTCATCAAGCTGAAGCCCCCAGACAAACTCTTCCATCTCTGTGAAGACAACCTTGTTCTCTTGTGCCTCTCCAGATGCAGAACTTGGATTATCCACTGTTGAATCATTTGCACGGGAAGCAGCAAGCGAAGCAATTGACTCTGGAAAGGTTTTGGCAAGGCCCTCTTGCTTTCTCAAAGCAAGCTTTCTGACTCTTTCTAAGGATTTTCTAAGCTCCTCATCATCATCATCAAATACTGCATCATCTTCCTCTCTCTGGTTGTTCTTAGTTTTCTCGGGTCGAAGTGCTTTGGATGCCTCTTCAGCCTTGGCATAAGCAGCCTGGTAAGCGTTGCTCCTCATCTCTGCATCTGCTCTCTCCTTTTCTTCCTTAAGGACCTGCCTTGTCTTATCATTGCGAGAACCAAGATCACTGACACCCAATCCAGCAGATTTGGCCTCCGCTTCAAGGGA
>JAJONR010016895.1:0-10757 GCA_029582245.1 Solanum etuberosum
AAAAAAAAAATTGAGTAAGAGGGGATAACATCTAATTGTGGGGTCCATTATTTAAAGTAATATCATTAGATTAAATAACACATAATCTGAAGCATAACACAAAAGTAATCCAAATTTGGGAGGGAGGCATTTGTGAGGACATTCATGAAACTTACTGCATGCACATGAACCCAAATTTACTTGTCAGGCCTCTAAGAAGTAACAAATTAAGGGTACGAAATAGGAGAGAGAGAAAAAAAAAATTGAGTAAGAGGGGATAACATCTAATTGTGGGGTCCATTATTTAAAGTAATATCATTAGATTAAATAACACATAATCTGAAGCATAACACAAAAGTAATCCAAATTTGGGAGGGAGGCATTTGTGAGGACATTCATGAAACATACTGCATGCACATGAACCCAAATTTACTTGTCAGGCCTCTAAGAAGTAACAAATTAAGGGTACGAAATAGGAGAGAGAGAAAAAAAAAATTGAGTAAGAGGGGATAACATCTAATTGTGGGGTCCATTATTTAAAGTAATATCATTAGATTAAATAACACATAATCTGAAGCATAACACAAAAGTAATCCAAATTTGGGAGGGAGGCATTTGTGAGGACATTCATGAAACCTGGAAATTTTTGCTGAAAATCTTAATCCTTGAAGTACTTTCTCTGATAGCATACTCTCCATCAGACGACCAAACAAATTCCAGAGCTGAGCCAAATGACCTATTTCTCCAGGCCAGAGCAGTATATATGATATACTCACCATCTCCACAAACAACGACAAACCTTCCATTTGGGTTATGCTTTAAGCTCTGTGAAGGAGGAGAAAAAGAATGAGATCAACAGTAAGTGACATCTAAGTAATTACATCCTTTAACCCTAAGAGGGAAACTAGCATATTCCAAGCACAACCTCAAACTATGAGAAGATGACTAAAGAACCAATAAAATGACACATCTTTAAGGACATAAGGAAAGCAAAGAAGCAGGTACATAAGTCATATCTTCTGGGATAAGCATCACTACTACAAAATGGCTTCCCATAATGGAAGTCTGAAGAGAGAAACTGTACAAAACGAAAACCAGAAATCAGATTAAGGGAGGATTGGTTTCAATGGATTGCTTTTTTAACGAAAATAGCAAGTCTTTTACTAGAAAGAGGATACAGTTTATGCAACCCAAACAGGATAACCTTACATGAATAACAATTGAAGTATTGAACTATGGAACCAGATCCAATTCACCGTTGCAAAGCAGGTTATACAAGATTATACAAAATGCCAGGTATTAGCTGTGAATCTGACTCACTTGTGGGTATAGGTCACAAGTTCCCAATTCCTTGACTGCCAAAGGCAATCTTTCTCCATCAGTAACCTGATATAAAGCAAATTATTCATAAAACAATATCCAGCAGTAATTGAGGGGGTGACAGGAAAACAATATTCTGTAATTTGAATCAGGCGAGCAGACTTGAAGGAAATTGATGCCATACCTCATAATCCGCACCCACACTCTTGATGTTAATAGTTTGAACCTCATTGTGCTTAGCCCATATGACTTTTCCACTATTATCCATGCTGGCAACAGGTACCTCTCGACCAAGTTTTACCATAATGGTTCCCTCATCGTAACCAATTACAACCCTATACATTTAATACATTAATTATAACTGCAGCTAGCTGAACAAATGCAAATACAAAGAAAAAGATGAAAATAATGATCTACTCCTTAGCTCTTTAATATTTCCTAGTTTCAAATATTTTATTTTTGTAAGCTCACGATTCAACTAACATTGGCTATTCCCTCTTTCCTCGTTCAAATCTAAAAAGAAAAGAAATAACTGAAATCAAAGTAAATATGGAAATCGTTAGACTTCCAAGCAGATAAAAAATACAGCTATAAATTAATTATAGAAACTCACCTTCTTGAACCTTTCATGTAACCAATAGCCCAAACTCTTTCAAGGCCATAATTCAACGTGTTCTCGAGTCTGCGCGAAATAATTATTTTTTAAAAAAAAAAAGATTAAGAAATGAAACAAGATTTATGAGAGGATACAATCACTCAGAAGTCAGAACCAGAGGAGTGCTTACAAAAGTGAAGGAAAAATTCATCAGTTTATCTTAGGCAAAATTATAGAAATGCATCAGTTTTCAAAAGAGATAATTCAAAACTTTGTCAAGTCTACAAGAAAATGCAAATCAACAAAAAGATAAACAATTAAAACCCAAGCACCTAGAAAAGAACACAAGAAATCAGAACCAGAAGGTTATATAAAAAGTTAATGAAAATCATTTTGAAAAGGTAAAGTCACCAATAGATGAGATGCATTGCTTTAAGTGGTAGATGGAGAATTTCATCTTCTCGTTAGGTAAAATTCTAGAAACACGTCAGTTTTCAAGGTTTAATTGATTAGTTTAATCTCAGACTGAAAATAAGAAGAAAATTAGCACTGCAGCTAATAGCGTAGAGTGTTTTAACTATGTTAACATGTTAGTCAATTGATATAGATAAACAGGAAACATAATTCATCTTTAGTAAACAGCAATGCAAAAGAGGATATCATAACGTTGTTATCAATTTACTCAAATTCTTAAAAAGAATATTCCATGCTGAAAACAAGAGATGTGTCAATTTCAGCAGCATGTATGTGCGTGCGATATTCATACAACCTAACTAAGTTGCTCGTATTTGGGTGCGGGTGTCCGATACGGGTGCGGATCTAGATGTCGGATCCTTCATGATCTAATTTTTAAGATTTGGGGATATGGATCCATGTATGGAGACGGTTGCGGGGATTCGCCTAAAAATAATTAAAATATCTAAAAAGAAAGTTATAAAACCTAAATTATGATATATTTGTGGAGAACTTGACGAGAATCCTGGAAGGAGATTAAAGGAAAAGGAGTGACATAGAAATTTCTATATAAAAGGTATTCCATTTTCTTCAATTTCATCTTAGCTTTTGTATTGATTATAGAAATCATTAAAACTGTCCACACTTTCCCATCGATTTTGGTCAAAGTACCTAAAATTGGTTGACCAAATCGGACACGGATCCCACACCCACACCCACACCCATGTCGTGTCGACACGGGTGCGGCACCAAAAGTGAAGAGTCCGAGCAACTTAGCAACCTAATGCAAGATACATTCATCTAAGCAATGCCCCCACCCCCACCCCCACCCCCCCAGCCCAAACACACACAAAAATTCGGTAATTTGTGTTACATAATCTGTTGCAAAGAATTTCTTTTTGGAAAAAACAGACAAAATTCCATAACAAATTAGAAAGGAAAAATGGACATACAATTTGGACTAAAGGTAGTAGGGCGTGCATATCTTTCCATTTTCTTTTGATCCATTATCTTTCCTTGTATAAGGGGGGAGTAGTGCATATGTTTCAACAAAAATTGTATCTCTCCAAAGGTGACACAGCTTGAAAGATAAAAATAAATATGTGCTGATTTATCCACCAATAGCATTACATAGGTCATCACTGTGATTCAATCAAAGATTTTTTATTTTTTTTGATGAAGTAAGTTGTTTCATTACCAGCATCAAGAAGATGCAAAGAGTACAAAAGAGATATGCTAGCTGCATTACATGATAAAAGTTGAGACCCAACCAAAGAATTCACATAGGTCCTCATTGTAATTCAGTCAAATAATTCATATAAGCTACATGGCCGGTTCCACTGATTCATGCAACTCCAAACGATAGAAAGAAGTGGTTCCCTTTACAGATTACAACTAAATATGTCCATATTCATCCGCATAATCGCTGTCTTTAAAGTTACAGAAACTAAATGTCCGACAATGTATTGGAACACAAGAAGTTGTGTCAAAAAATGAACGTCATATCTAATAGTAATAGAACCTTGAAATAAGCTAAAATAATTAAATGATACTGAGTATTACCTGTAAGTAGTCGCATGCCAAATACGAACAGTACCATCTTCAGACCCCGTCATTATAATAGGAAGATCTGGATGAAAAGATACAGCAGAAACATTGTGTGTGTGACCTTCAAGAGTCTGGACACAACTTCTTGTCTGATAGTCCCAGACCTGTTTCGTGATTCCAGAGCATATAACTCAGGTTCTATACAGGTGCAATCAACAACAGAACATGGGAATAGGTTATTAGTAGCAAACCTTAGCAGTGTGATCATCAGAACCAGTAATTAGATAAGGTTTATCACCACCAGTGAAATAATCAACACAATTAACCCCTTTCAGATGGGCATCCAGTGTAAAGTTAGGGTCAGGAGAGCCAAGGTTCCAAATCTACAAGTCAACCATTACCAGTCCCAATGTTACATAGGTGAACGACAAATATGATGTTATTTAGAAATTTATCATAGGAGGGAGGGGACGATAGGAAAGATAAAAAAAATTACCTTTATAGTCCGATCAAGAGATGCACTAGCAAAAGTATTGGTGTCTTTTGGATTAAATGTGACTTGCATCACATAATGGGAATGACCCTCAAAAATTTGAGTGCATACCCATCCCTTCTCCCAATCCCAGAGCTTTATAAGCATGTCATCAGATGATGACAGCACATATGGTAGAGTAGGATGAACAGCCACACACCTAATATAATCTGTGTGTGCCTCGAATACTTTGACCTTATCCATGGTATTATAATTGTATACACGAATAAACATGTCATCGGAACCAGCAACAATCCACTGTTTGCGTGCTATAAATTTCGCTGATCTTACTGCAAAGAATAATTAAGGTGTTAAAAGGTACTGCAACCCTTTGTTAAAGCAGAAGGTTTCTTATGCACCCCCTGACCAACCAAAAATACCACTTTCATTCAATTAGCGGACCTGGTAATTCAGTAACTTCGAAAGATTGTGCCATTGTCTGCATTAAAAATGAATGACGCATCAGCATTCTATAAATAATGTCATTACAATGTAACTTCTCTTCTATTAGGGGAATGCTGATACAGTTGCTTTTTCATACTAAGCTAAGAAGTATAAATTTGCACACAAAGTGAAAAGAGTTATGTCTCATATGTATCAATGGTAGCTAATAGGTAAAGATACTATGAATACTGAACATAATTGGAACTACAGTAATTAGAGGATATCAATGGTGGAGAAATAATTTTAGGGGCAGTTCTAATTTCGGGGTACCAATTTTACTGATCTAACTTGCAACTCCTACTATGTGGCTACAAGAGATGTTATCCCAAAGGTCAGGTGAGAGGAAAAGGTATGCGATACGAAAATGGAAGACATACCTACATACAGGGCAAATCAAATTATGAGCTCAATAGTAATATCAGCTTTTCAAACAACCACTAACCAACAATTCTGGGAGCTACAACTATCACCTTGTCTTTAAGTACAAATTGCTGGAAGTTCGCATAGTATCATCTTCGCACGGTCAGAACTAAAGCTACCAGCAAACATCGAAGTCTGCTTTGTGAGCATTACTAAGCACTCATTGAAAATCAACACCAATTCATCTTTGCATGGCCAGAGTTGCAACTACCATGCAAGTGCTTCTAATGGCCCGCCCACCCCTAACTCCCTTTCTCTAAATTGTTAAAGATTCCTTAGAAAGAAGGATTTTCTAAAATGTTAAGATTGACATATGACCATTATCCCAAGACCATAAAAGCTGCTCCGTCCTTTTCATGAAATGTTCTTCCTTAGTTTGGGATTATGCTTACTTTTACAAGTAACTTTATCATGTACAACTTTCACAAGATTCAAGAATCCAACTTTCACAAGATTCAAGAATCCAACTTTAATAAGAAGCAGCACAAATTTGGATGTAATTTCCTATACCTGGGTCTGGTAGTTCCAAATGCAAATGGTCCCTGAATATAAACTTGTCAATATCCTGTGAACAAGAATAGAAAGAATGAGCCACAAGAACTACCATTTAAGTAAATGACATTATCGTTTCTACTATACCTGGCCCCCCATTGCCCAGAGAAACAAAAACTTTGTAATTCAAAATTTTGCAAAGAGTTTGTTACTCCAAAACTTGATCATATAAATATGTCACTCCAACAAACAACATTAGAGACTACAGAGCAAGCATATTTGTTTAGTAAAGATGAGTTTCATTACCATGGCTCAGTAGGATGTAGATCCACGGCCTTTACCCTTTCTGATCTTTGAGCAAGTTTCCTCTGATCAAAGTACCACAGTCAGCATTAGTATGTATTGGCAATACAAAAATATAAAACAATTTAATCCAAATATTTTGAATACTGAAAAAGTATAGTACCTTAATCTCCAATCTTAGAGGCTGTGCCATCGCCAATTCAAAACAAACAAAAAAACACAAAAAGGAAATGAGATTAAGTTAGTAAACAACAAATTACCAGATCTCAACTAATTCTCAGAACCCACATTGAATTTTTCCAATCCTCAACACAGTGATCCGTTACCACCATTAAATCGAATTAGATTTGAATCAGATCTAAGTTTTAACGTAATGCGAACGCATTAACCACGTACTGAAACTAATGAACGTACCATTTTCACTGACGAATGCGAATTCTATCCGGAAAAAGGCAATAAATCAGAGATTTGAGTGTGAAGAATCCTAAAGATCCACCAGCTACTCAGCTGCAGAAATCTTCCAATTCGAATTGCTCGCTAAGCGGCAAAGTGCCGGAGAGCGACGAAGAGAGATCGAAAAAGAGAGAAAAATGAGTAGAGGTTTTGCTAATGGCACTGCGCAACCTCTGTAATAATAAGAAGAAAGAAAATGGGACGAACGGTAGAGGAGATCATACGATGATGATGCTTTGAACTGAAGTCACAATACATTGACAAATTTATTTTACTTATTTATATGAAAGATAAATTAATATTATTAGTCTATTACTAAAGAAATTTTGGTACGTAATTTGATTTGGGTAATACATTACACAATTAGCTATGGTCATCTTTATTTACTTGTTTTCGATGTCATATATATGTGTATAGTTGTTATTAAATATACTCGAAATAATTTTATAAAGAATTTTGAAGATAAAATATATGCAGATGTTGACTATTTTCGATAAACTTTTTATTTTATCGTTAATATATATGTAATTAATATTTTTTAAATTAAAATAGTGATGATAATATAGACTGTAATTACTATTTAGTGTTTACATAGCTTTCCGATGAGAAAATTTTAGCTATGACCTTTACATTCAAATCAACCTACATTACAATAAATAAATAAAATTGTGGTAATTATTTAGCGATAGTACTATTTTATTTAAATGTTACTAAAGATTTTTGCGAATATGAATTCTTTAACTCTATTACCGCAAAATATTATGGGGATAGATATCATCACAAAAAAATATATTATCACTAAATGTATTTTTTTGTGGTATTGATACAATCCATATGAACAAAAAAAAATCATTTGTTTGGCTTTATACTGTTACTAAATCGGTACTGTATAATTTATTTATTATGAATGGCTTTATAATGTTACTAAATCGGTACTTTATAATTTATTTATTATGAAAAGACAAATATCTAGTATAATGACTTCTTCTTTTTTAACTATATACTTCATTCGTTCACTTTTACTTGTCATATTTATAATTAACATGCTCATTAAAAAAATAATTAATATGATAATCTTTTACCCACTATCACTTTATTAGGAGTGAAGTTACGGTGGTGTTAGGATGTCCAGCTGGACACCTTTCGTTGAAAAATACATTCTATAAATAAATCAAATCTTACTTCATATTAACATATATAGTATTTTGAACACCCTCAAAATTGATGGAGACCTGTAGCACAATAACAAGGGTATACATGAAACTTACATGGTGCCCAAATTTGATTCCTTGCACGCACATTTTTTATTATTATTATGGTCTGCTACAAATCTATTAGATATTAAAAAACGTATAACTTTAATTTGAAGTGAGCAGTAGCTCAGTGGTAATTGGGTGCAGAAGTATGCTGGGTATGTAAAATTTAATTCATATGGAGTTATTTACTATCGTAAGTTTGGACGCTCTTCATGAAATTTCTCGAAATACGCAACACTTTATTAGGCAAAAACAAAAACTATCGTAAGTTTGGACACTTTTCATGAAATTTCTCGGAATACACGTTACTTTATTAGGAAAATAAAAAAATTATATAGCCAATGGCATTTCCTATTGTTTTGTATCTATCTTGACAGAATCGTTAAGGTACCAAGATGACCGCATAGCGCAGTGGATTAGCGCGTTTGACTTCGGATCAAAAGGTCGTGGGTTCGACTCCCACTGTGGTCGGAATGTGTTATTTTATAATGAAAAATGTTTTCTGAGGCTGCAATTTGTTTTGCACATGTTGCCATGGGAGGTTTCTATCATTTCGTTAAGTTCAAGGGGGTCTATTTTCTTTTATGAAATTACAATTTTTTGCAAATCAATATAATGAAAAAAATACATCATAAAATGTTAGTCAAAGTTATAGATTGATTCTAAAGAAGATGGATCTTAATTCTTAAATTGGTTTTAATATTCCACATAACTTGGATCTAATTATACCAAGGCAACAAAATGACCATTTGGTTATTTAGCGCTCAATTCTCACCTCTCTATCAATGTTTGTACTTTCTAAATATTCACTTTTAAAAGAAAAAGGTCAAAATTGATCCGACCTAAGTTTGTAATTCAAAAAAAGTTTGATCGGAAAATTAAACCAACCTTGGAAGGATGTTTTTTCACTTAATCTCAATTCTCAACTATGCATTCATTCACGTTCAATATTGAATACTAGAAATCTTGAATCGACACATAAAGCTCCATTATATATCAATACATAAAAAAATTGAAAAAAAAAAACATTCTTTTCTATTCAAATCACAAAAGGATAAGAGATCTAACACCAAAAGCGAGCAAATCAATTTAATAACAAAAAAGTTTGAAAAGTAATGGAACTCCTCAAAAAAACAGGATTGTAAGGAGTCACACAAGGAATGATAAATAATAATATCATCACTTGACCGACAATCATACAACAATGTGGAAGGACAATCATTTACTCACTAAGAACCTTCAAACGATAAGACGTAAATGCCAAAAGTAATGATTCAAACATAGTCTGATACTACTAATATTTATGTAATTTGTATATTATGTACTTATCGATATGGGTATATGCACAAAGTGCGTACCCTAACACTAGTACGTACGTACGTACATATATATTGCGATGTGAGGTTATAAATTCGAGCATATAGTGCTTGTGCATGTGGCTGTATGAATTTAGCACTTGTTATTATTCAACCCTTGTGTAATACCAAGGGTACAATTCATTGTCTCATAAACGGCCTTTGCGGTTCAGCAAAGATTGGTGTTCTTTAAATTTTCTAAGTCCCATTACTCTGAAATGAACGTACATCGGAATAATTCTTATAGTTTCTCAACATCATAATACATTGTATATTGACAAATGATAAAAACTAAGTCTTTGACATCAAACAATATTAATAATCATGCCCAAATAGTAAAGTAACCCCATGAATCATCTATGTCTTATTACCACTTCATGAATTGCTAAGGCATTTTAGAATTTTCTGGATATGATCAAAGGCGCTACTCATGAGTCCGCTTGTCTCCACTCTTTCTATGAGCTCTCATATTTTTTGCTTTTTTGGTGACTCGAATCCACAACTTTAGAATTGAAAGTCGAGGGTGTTTATCACCTGAGCAACCTGTCTCGTCACTCATATGCTTGTAGTCACTTCGTTAGGACGAATCTTTATAGGTAGAAAGGGAATGGTATTAAATACTAGCATTTGGGTATGGTACTAGAAGTTGATTTGTCAACGATGACAGCAAGATTCATTCTGCGGTTCTGCCTACCAGGCTTAATTTATTAATTTGGGCTCTACCTTCTTAAATCAGTACCCGTCCCATCCGATCCACCAGAATTTAAAGATAAACGATTAATAATTCACTTCGGAATATAATATTAATTGAATGCATTGACTCGTGAAGGAATGATTGAATCACCGGGTCTTGTTCGACGTTACATAATTTGGGAAAGGATTCATCGTTAAGGACTTGGGATCGCTAATAATTTGTTGCAAGTAGAGATATCTCGATCATGATAGAGTCAGAATTTGAAGCTTATGAATTTAGGATTCTCATCTTCTTTTTTAAGTTTTTCGGTTCTTCATAAAAATAATTTGTATTGTACTCTAGCTCCACTCTTGTTTTCATATGACTATCCATTAAAGGAAGGTCTTTTCGTAACCGTTGATCTTATCTCGATCATGATAGAGTCAGAATTTGAAGCTTATGAATTTAGGATTCTCATCTTCTTTTTTAAGTTTTTCGGTTCTTCATAAAAATAATTTGTATTGTACTCTAGCTCCACTCTTGTTTTCATATGACTATCCATTAAAGGAAGGTCTTTTCGTAACCGTTGATCTTATCTCGATCATGATAGAGTCAGAATTTGAAGCTTATGAATTTAGGATTCTCATCTTCTTTTTTAAGTTTTTCGGTTCTTCATAAAAATAATTTGTATTGTACTCTAGCTCCACTCTTGTTTTCATATGACTATCCATTAAAGGAAGGTCTTTTCGTAACCGTTGATCTTATCTCGATCATGATAGAGTCAGAATTTGAAGCTTATGAATTTAGGATTCTCATCTTCTTTTTTAAGTTTTTCGGTTCTTCATAAAAATAATTTGTATTGTACTCTAGCTCCACTCTTGTTTTCATATGACTATCCATTAAAGGAAGGTCTTTTCGTAACCGTTGATCTTAT
>JAJONR010016896.1:0-12550 GCA_029582245.1 Solanum etuberosum
TGGGGAGAGGGGGAACAAAACCACATTTTATTTTAGAGAAAAAGTAAAGATCCTTATATGTGATAACATCAAACATGGACGGTTAATGGTCGTTTTCCTAAAATAATTAAATAAACTAAGCAAATCTAATGATGGAATATTGGACCACAGAGTATACTAGAGTTGTTCATTAGATATGTGCCTTGCACTAACAAGTTACTTTACTCATTAATTATCGCTTTAAGTTACAATTACCAACTTTTGCTAGGTAATTAAGATTAATAGCATGTTTGGCTAAAAGTGTTTACCTTAAAAAAAATTAAGACGTTTGATTAAGCTTTTGGGAGAAAATAGTGTAATAGATCGAAGTTGTTTTTCAGAAATCAAACAAGAGTAAAAGTTTTTTCCCAAAAGCAAATATATTTAGAAGTATTTTTGAAATGTTCGGTCAAATATTAATTACTGTTCAAAAGTATTTTTTAAAAATTCATTGGTCAAACACAAACCGTTTTTCATAAAAACATACTCCTTCTGTCCCAAATTATGTGGCACCTTTTTCATTTTAGTTCGTTGCAAAATGAATGGCATCTTACTCTAATTAGAAACAATTCGACTTTAAAATTTTCCTTTTTATCATTAATGAAATGATTTACAACCACACAAATATATATGGATTGTTGTAGACCACAAGCTTTAAAAAAAATCTTTTTTTCTTAAACACCGTGTTAAGTCAAACGATGCCATATAAAATGAAAGAAGACAATATTCTTTTTAAAAAAAAATTAATTTAAAAAAATTAATCAAACAAACTATAATACTCATTACGAAAACGTTACTAGAAAGATATTAATTATTAATGGGAAGTTTAATTTTTGGATACGAATTTGAATTAATCAAAATCAAAGCGGATAATAAATACCGATGGAATAGTAATATGCAAATTAGGAAGGTCATCATTTTATATTATTAATACATGTGGAACTTTAACTTGCAATTCAAAGTTTTCCCTATTGCTATATTCGACATTTAAACTTGTGGTCACTTTTCTTGAGGAGTTGGGACCTAACATATATTTTCTTCGAAATGCTACACATAATAATTAATACTTTTCATGTCTTAAAATATGAATGACTTGGGGTATTCAACAAAGGGAAAATCACTTAAGCATCCTATATTTAGAAAATATTTACTATCTATAGCAACATAATTTTTCTAATCATATATAACAATTTTTTTAAAATTAAAATCACACTTAAATACAGTCCACAAAAATCATGTTTTCTCTCCAATTAATTTACTTCTCTCCCAACTATTCTTAACAGATTTTTTTAGAAATTGGCGCAATAGTTTTCTTCCAAGCTTTTCATCGGCGATTTTCATCCAAATAACAATTTTTAAATATTCATTTCTTCATTTTTCACCCCAAAAACAACGAAGAGAAGAATGTAAAGACTTAAAATTTGTACAAGATTGTGTGCTCAAGCAGAAATTTCAAATCACTAAAACTACGGCAGCAAAGATTCACCATTGATGGTTATTCAAATTCTTTAAGCTTTGAATTCATTATTTTGATTTTACGAATCTATGATTAGTTTGGATTGGTTGTTCTTAAATATAATTGGAAATAACGTTTAGAGTTTTAGTCTCAATTTTAAGGGGGATTGGTTAAGTTTAGAATTGATTTTATGTGAAATATTCGATTAAAGCGTGACGAAGATGAAGTTTTCAGAATTGTATTAAAATTGAATTAGATTTATTTATAATTGTATTAAAATCATGAATAATACATTTATAATACATATTGCAGACATATTCCATCTTAGTGATACCGATCAGAATAATTTAGGTAACTCACTTATAATACATTTATAATACACGTGCAATACATTTTTAATACAAATTATAGACATCACTCTTTTTCTTAGTGATACAAATCAGAATAATTTATAAGACATATATAATACATATTTTATTAATGAACAATACATTTATAATATATATTGCAGACTTCACTCCTTCTTAGTGATAAATTGTATTGCAATTTTATTAAAATTGAATTAGTATTGTTTCATAATTGTATTAAAATCATGAATAATACATTTATAATACATATTGTAGACATATCTCTTCTTAATGATATCACCCAGAATAATTTAGGTAATTCACTTCTAATACATACACAATACATTTAGATGCATATTACACACCTCATTCATTTTCTTAGTGATACAAACCAAAATAATTTACCAGACACATATAATACATATATTTTATTCATGAATAATATAAGTTTAATTCAGTTAATAGATCATTGTCTTGTCTTTCGTTAGTTACGTTTTTCATTATTTCTTAATTCTCTCTGTTAATTCAACTTTAATATTGTGTAATACAATTTTGATGCAAATTTAATTTATTTTGCAATTTTTTGATTGATTTGTTACTATTAGATTACTTGTTTAATTCATTATTGATACAAGTTTAATTCACTCTATAGACCGTTGTCTGGTCTTTCATTAGTTACATTTTTTATTCATGCTTAGTTCTCTTTTCTAATTCAACTTTAATATTTGTGTAATACACTTTTAATACAAGTTTAATTCATTTTTCCAATTTATTGATTGATTTGTTACGATTTGATTACTTGTTTAATTCATTATTGATATAACTTTTATTCAGTTTACAGATCATGGAATGCTCTTTCGTTTACTATATTTTGCATTCATGGTTAATTCTCTTCTAATTCAACTTTAATATGTATGTAATACATTTTTAATTCAAGATTAGTTCATTTTGCAGTTTATTATATCTCTTCCTTTGTTACGATTAGATTACTTATCCAATTAATTATTGATACAAGTTTTATTCAATTTACGAATTATTGACTACTATACGGAAGAAAGTAGAGAGAAAAAAAAAGGGAGAAAGTGCAACAGAAAGAGAGGGTGAAAGAGCAGCAGAGAGAAAGAAAGAAAGAAAGGAGAAAGAATAATATACAGAAAGAAAGAAAGGGAGAGAGAACAACGTACAGAAAGAAAGAAATGGAGAAAGAATAACAGAAAGAAACGGATAAAGAGCGACAAAGAAAGGCAAATTTAAAAAGGCGAGAGAGACAAAAAAGAAAGAGGCGAGAGAAATCTAATAAAATATATAGTATTATTATATATTGCTATAACTGGTAATAATTAAAAAGTATATTTAAAATAAGTAATTATTTTTTAAAAGGAATCCACTCAAGTAATTAATCCTTCAATGAATTCTTCGAAAGAATATGTTACCCAGCAAAAATATCACCAATTCATGAACTAATATTCTTTTAAATCAAGACGTAGGCGGTTCACAAATTTTCTAACGATGTGATATTAAAAATAAAAAAAAAACTTCTATCTGCTTTGGAGACCATAACCTATATATTTAGAATAGTATAAATTTTGCAATTCTAGTTTAGCTCATCACTAATAAATAGATCGGTTTAACTTTAAGTTTAGCAAATCACTTTTAGTTTGAATCAACCTTTTAACGATATATAGCAACAACAAATAATTATCGCCGATCCATAAAAAGTTTTAATTAATGCAATTTAGAATATCAAGGAAATTAATGCAACAAACGTTGACCACGTCTCTAAATGACATTCTATGACTTTAATTTAGATAATTTTTTTATAAAAATTGTTTAATTTTCGTTTTTTCTTCATCTTTTGTGTTGGTCAAATATCAAGTTTATATTTTTATTTTAACATAAAACAAAAGACTTAATTAGACAGCAGTAATCAAAAGACCATTGAATTTAAATTTGTGACATCATAATTTAAATTATTATGTGAATAGTCAGTTCGTCCTAGCTAATTGCCTATTTAGTATTTAAATAAGCAGCATTTTATTTTTTGTAAGAGTAAGCCATAGACGACTTGGCCTTTTCATTTCTCCCAATAATTATAATAATAATCTCTTTTGGATTAGTTTCAAAAAGTGATGGAAAGAAAGAAATGCCAATGTCCATTAATTGTAGAATTAGAAAATAAGAAACTTATAAATCCATAATCTTTGACTCGATTGGACACCTAATAAATCATTGGCCACCATAAATGACATTTAAATAGTAGTAAAAAAGTAGCACTATAAGATTAGGACCCAAAATCAAATTTTTATGAAAGGTCTTAAACTATTTTTTTAATAAAAATGATTATTACAATTCCTTTTTGTTATAAGTCTACTTTTTTTTTTAATTTTTATGCGAAGTTCTTAATAATTCTTTTTCATTTGTTACCTTTGAGACATTATTGATTTTAGGTGAAATTTTATCAATTTAATTTTGAAAATTTATTTCTCTTGATGTCACGTTATAAAAATTGTTAACATAATTATATTAGTAATACAAATTTAAAAAATGGTTGTTGAGTACATCAATTAGAGAATCATCTCTACTAGTATATTGTTTTTCTTAACTTTTTTGAGTCGAAAAATAAATCTAAGCAAATGTCAAAGTGATCATTATATTTTAAAGAACATGGAAAGTTGAGAAAATATATTTTCATACACTTTGAATTGTCTAATCTATTTGAAGGAAAATTAATTGATTAGTCTACTATATATGTAAAAAAAAAGTAATCAATTCTAAAAAAAAATCGATAAGCTTTGTGATTTTATCATCAACATTCTCATAAATTATTTCTTTTTATGAATTATGCATTTTCTTGTGAAATTCACATTATATATCCATATTATGTGCAATTCTCTAAGGATAAATCATTGAGTTAGCAGTTTTTTCGTATATATATTTTATTTTTTTTAAAAATAAAATCAAACCTCTTGCGACCTACGACAAATTAATAAACATATCTTTGGATTGAAAAAACCAAATTAATCACAATCAATATATCATGCCAAATAATCATAACCAATAAAAAGTCCAAATTATCAAGCTCATATATACATTGTAAATTGTAAAACAAATAGTTTCACTTTAATTAGTTTTTGAACTATCACTAACTTTTACTAATTTCAACAAGACATCTTTTATTTGTGGAGCTTCAAATATTATTGTTTTTAAATTTTCAATACATTTTATCAACATGATTGTGACAATAATTTAAAAGTTAGATTGGGTACATTATTTAGAATCTATTAGAAGAAAAAAATAATGTATATATACATTGTATCATATCAAAAAATAAAAAAATCATATAACATTTGTACAAGAATTAGCCATGTTACAAATTATCAAATTTAAACTATGATAATATTTCTTAAACATTCTATACAAATTTAATCTTATTTTGCTTTAGGCTTTGGCCTCCCGTCAATCAAGCCATAAATCCGATAAGACGGCAATTTTTTAAACTCTTAACTCCCAAAATATCATTAAAAAATTCATAAAATTGGGAATCAGCATAGTATCACCAAAAATCTTTTCGACGGTCGTTCAAGCACTTTCATGTCATAAGAAAGCAAAGTATATCGTATCTCACGTCATTCGAATACGACGCAACAGAGGAGCTCATTTAGTATGGTTTTTGTTTGTGAATATTAATGCATCATATCCTTCCTGTTGTATTATTCTCATGTAAAATTAAAATAAATAAATAAAAAGGTTGTAAGAACAAATAGAAAGTCACCAAGTCTTAACAAAATTTTCAACTACAATGATTGTAATTTAGATTATAACAAAATCCTATACAAGCACTGCAGCAGATGTTGTTGAGTCCTTGCATCTGAACAATGACACCAAAATAAGGTTCACATCTTACAAAAGTTCCAAGCACTAAATTTAGTTTTTAATGGAGTCCAAAAAATATTCTTTATCACCTTTTTCTCCATTCCCAAAAGCCAATTCTTTAGTCAATTTTTTGCCTTTTTGGGTTTGAATACTCTTTAATTATGCCAAAGTTTTTATTATTTTTTATTATGAATAGTCACACTATTAAAATGAGTATATCAAGTAATTAGATGAGATCAAGTAACAATTGAGATGGTCGGAATATCTTCACCTTTGACCAATTATTTTAAATTTGAATTATAGAAATAGTGAATCTTTTGTGTAACGTAACGTCTATGATAGAGTGCAGGTTGATGAAGATAACAAGAATGGCATGACATGAAATGACATATTAAAATATACATAATGAAGTTGTCTTGCAATATTTGGATTCATATTAATAAGTGTAACCAGTACCATTTATAACAAGGCTGAATACAGCTCACTCCATTTATACACACCTCAGTCACTTGCCACAAAGCAAAACAAAGTTGATACCATCTGGTACACCATTACATTGGCACGCAATAATCTACATTTCGAACTTCACCCAAAAAAGAAGTGATTTTACGTTTCAATTTTTATAACGCACTCTATTATTTTGATATGATACTGATTGAGTTTTACCTGTATTAAATATGAGCAAATCAAATATTTTATTTAACTTATTTTCAATTCGTTTAATATCTGATTAAATCCGCTCAATTTATGACGTTGTTCGTTTAATGCATGTATGCGACCGGGCTAGCACATCAAATGAGCTATTGGAACATTAATAAGTAATCAAGAGAAGTGAATTACTATTCGAATTCATGGATATCTTATAAATCAAGCTACAATGCGCACAAGGAAAGATGATTACTCTTTTATTATTAATCAGGTCTCAAGTCTCAGGTTCAAGTTCTACTATGTATAATTAAAATTATTTTTAATAGATTATGAAATGTTTTTACTCCTAATGTGAAACTTGCCGAACCGAATTCAAATTTAATCATCTCCCAAGTCTCAATGGGACTTCTTCTTTTTTTTTATATATAATTTTTTTATGAAGGCAAAATTTAGAGCTATTATTGGACATCAATATAGAGTAATTTGACCTGAACATTTGTGTATTTTTGGTCTTAAAAGTAAAACTTGTGGAAGGAGGGAAATAAACAAAGAGAAGAAATATACGAAAATCTGGATGGTCCCAAATTTTTAACTAAATGAATTTAGGGTCATAACTAAATTTTTATCTTTATATTTAGTTTTAAAAAAGAGTGAAAGAGGGTCTGATATACCTTTCAACTTTACCATTTAAAGCTGATATACTTCTTCGTTATGAAAGTGACTCATATATACTATTTACCCTGATAAACTGATAACGAACTTATTTCTTTTTCCATTTTCCTCTATAAATAGAAAAGGAAAAGTTGGAAAATTAAAGGGAAAAGGTCATATTCAAAGTACTTCTAATTAGTTGAACTTTCCTTTAATCCTTCAAATTCAATCATCAGATAATGATTTATGAAAGCTTGAATAACAATATTTAGGGCTCTTTTAAGTCAAAAAAAACTCAAAGAGTATGTAACACATTAAACATAAATTAAAGAAAGCTCATACCTTTTCCTCCCCTCACACACACACACACCTTTTTCTTTCATAAAAGATATATACTATCCGTTATGAAGTTCAATTTTTCTATCTTCAAAATAGGCAATCGAGTTTAAATTTGAACTAAATTAAGTCAAGTTATAAGTATCATGTTTCTGTTTTTTAGAGTTAAATTATATGAATTTTGATTTATACATACTTTCATCATATTGATATGAGAAGAATTGCAATTTATAGTGTTTGAATAGTTGTTAAATGTCTGAATTTTTAATTTTAAAAATATTGAATTAATCTGATTCAACTCAACTTCAATTATTTTGAGACAAAGGAAGTATCACAAAAAGATAATTGAAATATTTAAGAACAAAAAGAAAAAGGTTTAGTACCTTTGGTCTCTAAATTATTGGTAAATTTTAATTTTGGTCATTGTGATATTTGACTAAACACATAACCTTCAATTATTTGAAATATGCACTTTTGATTTATTTACATGTGAATATCAATGAGTTTTTAACAGTTTCACCATTTAATTACCCCATATATTTTGTTAAGTAAGATATATTCGAGGATAATATTATCAAAAATAAAATGAATAAAAAGAAGCGAGGAGAGAATATAATGAGACCTCAACTTTGTAATATTGCAGTTATAACCCTTGTACTAATTTATTTAAAAAATAATCAAACTTTAACCCTAACAAATCTAAGAGAAGATTTTTTCCACCAGACTTGAGTACTTCTTTATTCAATTTTCTGACCGTTCTACTCCATAATAATAATAATAATTATTATAAAGCTTTTTTTCTCAGCCGTAAATGAATTTCATCAAGTGAAGTTACTTCTTTTTAAAATAATTGTCTGCTTTAGCATAATAGTCTAACTTAATTAATGTTACCACATAAAATATAGACGACTGCATAATGAATGGAATAGTAAATTTATATAGACGCACATACTTATTTAGACTCAAAATAATTGTGCTACATTCAAGTGCTTATACTATGTTTCGCACAAATTTTTTTAAAGGTTAAAAGTATTTATTTTTAAAAAATGAAGCACAAAGATAGAACTAGTATGAAACGTACGAGTTTAAAAGAACCTAGTACCAAATTTTGTATATAATAAAATTTAAAATTTAGAAGCTTTAAATTGTGGATCCATCTTTATTTGAGGAGTAAAAGCACTTTTCAAAAATATTAACCAAACATAATGAATTACTAAAAAATATATATTTTAAGGATTTAACCAAAAAAAATTACTACACTCCTAAACCACTTTTAATTTTTTTTTAAAAAAATATTCTAGTAGGTTGAACAAACAGGATATTAAAATTCCCCATGTAGCTGTTGGTAATAGCAAAAATTTAGAGACGAGTGTCTTAGCAGTTGGGTCCCAACAGTACAGTAATGTGTAGGTGATGGGAGTAAAGGAACCAGCCCACCAACATTTGTGAAGTCTGAATCAAACATTTACTACCTGATAAAACATTTACTTATTAATTTTAATGATCGTTTGGTGATATGTATAAAAATAGTATCAAATAAAATATATTGAGATTAAAATTAATACTGATAAAATAAATTAGATAACATTTGAATGCCTACTAAGTATTGATCTTTTATCCTAGTTTTTCGATTTAATATATCTAGGATCATGTCTACGATAATACCGTTAACTAATTATTTTAATATATTTAGGTAAGTGGATACTTTGTTGGTGGTGGTGGTGGTTATACTCTCTGTATTCTGCATTAACTCACACTCTTGTATACTCTTTATTTTGTCACCCACTACCTTAAATTTAGAGGGTCCCCTATATCTCCTCTATTTTCTCTATATAATAAATATTCCCTATGATTTGGAGTACCTCTTTGCCACCTGCTTCCTTCCTTTCTCTTTAACCAACATCTAGCTTAGGTTCTAAGTGTGACAATAACAAAAGGTAAAAGACAACAACAAGATTATTTTTTTTGTGACTAGATAATATTAGACTTGCCAATTATATGAAAAAGATATAGTCAAACAAGAATAGAAGTTGTGTTTTTATAGCAAAGGAACAAATAAAAATATGAATAACAATCTTTTTACCAAAACAAAAATAACTTGTGTAGCTACACATGGTTTCGCCCTCTTCACTCATAAAAAAAAACACACACATCTTGTAGCCTATCTAACACTGAAAACTAAATGGGGAGCACACCCAATCCACTACGTTTTGTTCTTTCATAATCTGAGAAATCGGGTCGGGTTATTCGGATAATCTGTTTCTAATCAAATGTTTCGGGAAAATAAATGAGAAATAAAATATTTTGAGTATTTTTTTTTCTTGTATTTTGTGGGTTGTACAGGTAAATAAATACTGATGAACACATTGAACAGAGCTAAAACAAACAAGGGTAAAACCGTACTTGCACTTTTCTATGATCACAGTTGTAGAGGAGGAAATGGTCAAATGTCAACGGTCACTAAAATCAGCGATTGGGATTGAACCTCCCGAAATCGGCAAGCTTTCTCGATCTGTTCTTGCAAAACGACGTCCCTGTGGAGAGTTGAGGTTTTGCTGTGACTCTTATCTCGCCGGAAAACACCATTTCAGGCGGCATTCCCTTTTGATTCCAATTTCTGCTAGGGCTAGCCCGCACCAATGGACTCAAGCAAAACGCCATTCCACTGAGGTTCCGATTATGACTTGATTTCCCTCGTCGGCCAGGTTGAGCTGCTGGTGTTCTTCTCGGTGTTTGTTTCCAACCCTGTGATGACTCAGATGAGTACCCGCTCGATCCGCCGCAATGCTCGTCTTCCTCGTCGTCTGAATAACGAGCAGGCGACATTCCTCGATCACGATTACGATGTGTCCTCCGATGACCTCCGATCGTCGATTCTTCTAAAGAAAACGTGCGTGACTGCTTTTTCCGACGACCAGAGAGAATCGTGGAGAACCACGACGGTGAAGAAGAAGACGGGCAACCATCACCTGAATTCGAAACCCTACGATCCAAATCTAGTTTATCCGACTTGGATCTAAACAAACCAGAGAAAAATCTAAAATAACTTTTCTTCTTATAAGGCCCAGCAGCAATTACCGTACCGTTAGGTCCCACTTGTGGAGTACTGTAAAATCTTTGATCTCGAATAGACGGAAGCGAATTATGCTGGAATTGCCACGGCGTCGTATCAGATTTCCGACGAGATATATACGGCGAAACAGAGCGAGGAAACATCAACGGCGGAGGATTTCCATCGGATTTCCTGTGATCCTCCTGAAACAACGGCTGCTGAACTTGAGCCCGTGCTTGAGCTTGAGCCTGGGCCTGTGCAGCCATAACCGCAAATAGCCTTTCCCGGAGACATGAAGCGCAGACCCCGACGCTGCTACTCAGATCAGAAAGATGCTTTTTACACCTCATTTATCCAAATCAATTGAAATTTTTTTGTTTAGCTGAATTAGTATGAAAAAAATCAGAAAGAGAAAAGGGAAATTGAAGGAAGAAGAAGCAACATTTGTGGAGAATAGAAGGATCTGAGAAGTGAATTTTGTTTCTTCTTTTAGTGAGAGAAAATTGGGTGTAAGAGAGAGGCTTTTATGGGTAAAGAAAATGAGAGCTTTTTATCTTTTTCTTTATTCTTATAGGTTCAAATTAAAGGGAGAGAGAGAGAGAGTGTGTGAGACCGGTCACAACGATGATGCCACTCTAATAATTTAACACAAATTTACACTAATCTCATTATTAATTAATTAAGAATAGGAAAAACAATAAAATAATCTCTCATTGCATCATTTTAGAACTTGAAGTAAGTACTATATGAAACTCTTAAATCCTTTTACTACTATTTTGTATTTATACTTCCTTTATTTTAGTTCGTTTGACTTATTTAGACTTGACAAGTTATTCATAAAAAGATTTTTGAATCTTGTAATATTAAATTAAGGATATATTAAATATATCAAAATGTTTTTTAAGTTTATATAAATATGTCATGTAAAAAGTTAAATTAAAAAATTATTAATAAAAGAAAATGGCCATTTAAACGGAAAAACAAGTCAAATAAATTGAAATAGAAAGAGTATAATGTGTTTGGATTGATTTATTTTAAGCTAAAATAATTTTAAAGCATCTTTGGAGTGTTTGAATAAATTTAAAAAGTGTTTATAAGCACTTCATTTATAGTTAAAATGATAAAACAAGTCAAAAGTCATATGTTAGAATTTCTAACTTATGACTTTTGATCAACGATCAATCCAAACAAACTCTTAATTATGAGTTACTTTCTAACTCATTGAAAATTGACTCTTATTATTTTAAAATTAATGAATTATGTTATCTAAGTAAAACATTTAAAGGATATAAAATAAGTTTAGACAAATATTTTCAAAATAATGCTATTAAATATTTTTATCATTGTGCCAAAAATAGTATTTTGATAGACTAATTTTTTAAAAGTTGATGACGAAGTGCTCTTGTCATGGTTTTATTTATTTCTTTTTCTTATTATTTTATTACTTCAATAATCAACAATCTAATGATATTTTTATGAATGGTCAACTTTACCTTTGATAGCACTCTATCAATTTCATCATATTTATACTCCAATATTTATGATTAAAGAAATTTTCAACTCTACTTGAAAATGACGGTGGTTTTTTTTTAAAGATACGTATTAAATTTCGGTCAATTTCTCATTTATTTGCCTAAATGGGAAATACCAAGTAATTCATTTTTTTTCTAAGAAATATCATAATATCACCTCTAGAAAATCTTAAGAATTTATAACCTTGTCTTAATTGCAAGTTTGATTCCTTTCTTATCCTTTTTGCAAAGATCAACGGTAGAATTTGCAAGATATTCTAAATCTAAAATCTCAAATTCAAATTTATTTTGGGGTGAAATTTCTTCTATATAATAAAATATCAACGAAAATCATGTTATCATTAATCATAAAAAAAAAAAAAACGCATTGTGTGCAAAAAAAAATTAATACATATTGTTGACACCCAATTTTGGCCTAACATTTTCAAAATTCGTAACTTTTAAGTTTTTATTTATTTAAATCGTTATTTTTGCTAAATTGCATTTTTCATATGTCATTAGTTACGTTCATTATTTTTTTTTTATATTCATTTTATTCGTTACGTTTGTTAATATTCACTTTTGATATTTTGCACAGTCTAGAAATTCATTCAAATACGGATAACTTTTCATACGCAGATATTTTATTAAGCTAGTG
>JAJONR010016897.1:0-13026 GCA_029582245.1 Solanum etuberosum
ATATAAAGCAACAAAATTGGGATTAAATAATTAAAAGATCCTACCATAAATCTATCCAAAACAGTAGCATTGAGGTTTTAAGATAAGGTGAAACATCTAAAAGAGTTTTATTTTTATTTTTATACACTATCAGAGTTAATTATTGATTCAAATCTAATAGTATGTAAAATTGATGGACACTTTTACTTTTGTCAGCTTGACAGACAATAAGCGCAAAGTGACAATCATGAGTCAATTACATGATCAAAGTATATGTTGTTATTATATAATCAGGATTATCAAATGACTGTTGTTAGAGATAAAAATGAGAATTCGTGGTCCGAAGTCAGTGAAAGATTTGTATTTCGAAAGCAGAATAAAAGGACAGATATATCATATATATATCCATACAACTATACAAGATCCTGCAAATTATAGAGCAATATTAATTGACATGCGCAATGATATTTCCAGGTGGGGCATTTCTATTAGACATAGTATTTTAGGACTCGATCGAATGGAGCTTTTCTATTGGTTAGTGTCTCACTTAGTAGTCTTTTCATACTTGTAAAGGGTTAAATTCTTGACGAGAGTTCGATTCTCCACCTTGTAATTTCCAAAGTAAGTAAGGAATGTAGGTTAAAAACAAGAGAGAGCCAAATAAAAGGGGCAGCAGGCAGCTAGAGACAAATTGTGCAAAATTATCTTGGTATTCTCTTCTTTTGGCCACTCAAAAAACAAGACTTCAAATTATGAGGAAGACTCACTTCTCTTTTAATTCTTCAACTAAATTTCAACTTATCATTCTATCCCCACAATTTTAATCATTTAAAAGATAAGTTGTGGTCACACCTACAAACGTGCTATGAAATATACAAAAAGTGTGCTACTAACATTTATATAGATTTTCTATTTATATTCGACTCTAAGATTCAAGATCACTATAGTATTGTGTAGCAATAATGCTCTTGACTTATCTCTTCAAGTGGTGTGACTCGAACAATTTCAGCCTAGCTATCGATCGAGTCCAAATCTTTACCATTAAAACATTTGCCTTCAATATATTTTTTTATATATGTATAAAATAAGTTGGAGTTAGAGAATATTTTTGTTTCTCTCAGCTCTATTTCCCTACATACCTACTTCACTTTTATCACGAACACTACAATATTTTTTTACACATTTCTTATACATAATATAATATTTTTCATAACAAAATTTGTGGAAGAAACACCTTAGTATATACGACTATACGTATATGAATTCTTTAATAGAGTGAATTAAAGAATAGTGAGATATTAAGTGAAGACATGTGATAATGGTTACAATATTTAAGTCGTAGGGAGGTAATTAATGGTGAAACATATATATCATAGTAATTATATAAGTTGCACTAAAAAATATTGCACACTTTTATCACCATTAACTCATGCAAATTTATTTTATTATTTTAATATTAAAATATATATATTTTTTATTTTAAAAAATTATATTGTCTAAATTGAGGAAAAAATATATTTTTCTCATATATATGATTGTTAATTTTTCTTAACTTAGGGGAAGATTCTTGTATAGTGGCAAATGTAATTCAAAAATTGTTTTTTTCCACTGATTCAAATTTCAAGTGCGACATTATAACTTCTCTTTCCTTTTCAATTTCCTTTATAGAAATTTCTACTTCCGCCAATATAAACATATCAGTAATAAAGTTGTTAATTACATTTTGAATTTTCTTTTGTATATTTAGAAAAATCATAATTTATATTGGTTTAGATATTTTATTGTCTTAATAGATTTGGGAAAATTAAAAAAATATATTGTCTTTTTAGATTGAGGTGTTTTTTCTTATAAGTTTGAGATTATTTATGAAATCTATATATATGGTTGTAGTTAGGGAATTCATAGAGGATCTCGAGACATTGTATCAAAAATGATAGTTAACGTGAAGAATGTATCTACAGATGATAATTGATCTGGCTGATATATTATGATCAAGACAATTTCGAAAAATAAATTTAAGCATTGCCTAGACTTGATTGGTAAGTCAGTACTCAGTTGAGCCCTTTTGAGGGTTGAGAGAGCAAGACAAAAAGTTGTTGTTTCTATCGGTGATGAAGAGAAATCAAGTCAAAAGGATGATTTGTTAATTATGTCTTGAATTTTTTCTTGTATATTTAGGAAATTAATTTCATAATCCCTATTGGTTTAGGAAACTCGTTGACTTAATAGATTTGAAAAAAGAAAATATATTATTCTTTAGAATTGAGAAAACTTATCTTTTATAGGTTTGAGATTGCTTGAGATCTAAAAATTGGATTTATAGTTGAGGATTCATAAATCATTGTACATTTCTTCTCTTTCATAGCGAAAAATTCTCTCTACTTTTAGTTGGAGCCAAACTTCGTTAAATCATTATGTTAATTATTTTTCTTATCTATTTATTTTGTATGTGATTAGGTGCTCGTTAAACTATAATTTTTTCCGCAAGAAAAAACAAGAAATGAAAAAAGTTCATACTCTCTGAATTCAACAGATGATGAAAAAAAGCATATCGTGATTGGAAGGTGCTAATTAACTACTTCCAAACATGGCATATCTAAGGGGTGTTTTTCGGGTGCACGTGAACACATGTTTTTCTCCCGAGAATCTAGATCACATATAGCAGTATTATAATTTTTTTAGACACTTAAATATAGATGTATGAAACCAGGCTTGAAGTATCGTATAATATGATGATTGAATACACCTCTTTTAGTGAGGTTAGAAAGTTAAATTTTATATTTATCCTTTTTTTCTTTCTAAAATTGAGTAATAAAACCTCTTAAAGTGGTTCTTGATAGCACTTTTGGTGTTTTAAATCATTTTTTTCTTTAGTCTTTCAAAGTTTTCAAGTTTGTCACATTCGAAAGTCATAATTTTTTTTTACTATAAATTTTTTATATAATTAAACCAACTATGTAAATTAAACATATAACATACAATCAATGGGTTTAACTGATCTCAATACCTACTATACAAAATACATATAGATCCACATTTTTATAATAATGCACTCACCATACACCTTTGCTTTTTTTTTTTAAAAAGGTGAAAAAAGGAAAATCCTAAACAGACAAAAACAGTACTATAACAAGATAGATGATTATTATTAAAACTAACGAAAGCCTTTAATTAGCCTTAGTACTAAATAAGTTTTGTTGCTAAATTAGGTAGGCATTTGGTGGTATAGTTTTAAAATATTTTATGATGTTGGAATTAAAGATGGAGTAATTGTGTTTCGTTATACTTTTTGTAAAAAAAATAATTAAAATTATATTCATGCTTGAATCTATTTAATTTCAACTTTAATAGTGAAAAGTGAGTTAGAAAACAAGTTATCAATTATTTTTCAAATTGAATTTTTATAATTAAACATTAATTTTCAAATAGAGTAAAATATTATTCCCAAAAATAAATAAATAATTGTCATGATAAAGGCTATTTGGGTTACTATTTCCAAATGTTGTTTCCTTATCCCTTTGTTTGTTAAATATGTGTTGGACATTACTAAAATAATTTTGATTAGTCAAATAATAGAGATAAGAGACACACATACATATTATATGAAGAGGAAGAGAGACAAGATCACATTAGCATGATAAAGTTTGAAGATTTAAGGGACCCAATATTTGTAAAGAATATATAATACAACAATAATAAGATAAAACAGCTTTAGAATGATTGTGATTAAGCATGGCCATGACTAGTAGTGTTGCTCAATGAATCTTCACTACCATGAACACTTGTCGTGAGATGATTGAGATTCTTTTTATATTTTAATTAAAAAATTTGATTTTTGATCATGAAAAATTCTTAATACATATAACATTTTATTCGGCCTCTTAATATATAGGTCTATTCAATACGAGTTTAAATTACTCGAATGTGTATTAATTTGATATATCATATCCTTAAGGGTGTGTTTCGTATAAATGATTTTTCAATATTTAATTGATTAAAATTTTAAGAAAAAACATATTTTTTAGAAAAATAAGTTCTTTTTAAATGAGAAAAAAGATTTCTCTTATGAGAATTTCATAAATGACTATTCACATTAATTATCACTTCCTCGCCTTGCTACACGCCCCAACCCTATCGTCACACTTCTACGATTCACCCACACACATTCCATAGTGTTTCTCTAGATTAATATATAAAATAATTTTTAGATAATATCTTTTTTTATTAAGCATTCGAAAATATTTATTTTTTTGTTCATATCAAACCCACCCTAAAGCAATAATGATTAATTTTTTTTTGATCCCATCTCTTTCATATGGGTGTGACCCCCATTGGCTCATCAAGGACCCCTCAACTAATTGTTTACCTAACGCTTTTGTTGCAACCCCACACCCCTGTATTTGCACAACAACCGAACCAATGCGAACATATTGTTTCTTCAACTAAATAATTAATCGTATAAATAAATAGTCGTGTAATAAATATACACCTTAACAAAGAGTACTAAAATCTTTATCAGTATTGTTAATAACTCGCCACTAAAAAAATGAAATTTTTGTTGATGGTGAGGTTCAAACTCACAATACTAGTATGAAAGACATTTTCACTACCCCTTACTTACCACTGAGCTATCAATTAATTTTGTTAAGAGTTTCACAAGTTAATATACATATATATATTTATTTAATTTTTTAATATAAACACAAGATCTATGAAAAAACTAGTACGTTCGTTTGAATCCATGAACCCCACCTAGGTCCGCGTCTTGTATCAAGTGTCCCCTCACTTGCTATAGATCATAGGGAAAATCATTATTTTTTTTCTGTCTACTTTCTTTTTCTTAAAGATTTGAAGGAAATAATTAGTCAAGTAAAGTATAAGTTGAATAGCTGGAAGCCAAGAAATAAGTGCAATTCACTTTTCCAAAGAAATTTTGATTTGATTTCCACTTTCCAGTTAGTTTCTTTATAGTCTTTTAATGGCATGGCCCTTCTAGTTTCATTTTCTTTCCTTTTGTTCTAAATTTTATGCATGGAAATACAAGGAAAAAATATATTTTTAATGAGAAAGTCATTTCCCTAAGAAAAACATTTTTCATCTAAAAGGAAAAAAATAATTCCTTCATTTAAGAAATGAAGACATTTTTAACAGCTTTTACGTCGTATTACTTGCTCCAACTAACTTGTAGATATAATTATTATCAGTAATTGATCTTCAAGACTCAAAAATTGCATCAAACGCCATCTGATTTTTTTTTCTTTTTGCCCCTTCCTAGGAGTTTTCGCTCTTTTTGTTTCATTGGTCTGTCAAAACTCACAATCTTGGTTGAAAGTGAGAATTGCTTACCATTCGATTTGTTAATAATATTTAATTTTCAAAAAAAATAATATAATTGCCAACCTAGCACCATACATTGAAAATATGTATATTTTTTTAAAAAAGTTTTCTATGAAAACCAACTTCCTTCATGCTAAACACTCTTAAATGTATTTTGGAGAGATACATGTGATTGGTTTAAATTTCAACCACCTCAATTCAATTGAGTACATCAAAGGTGAGTTCAACTATCATAATTCACAAATTTCTCAAGATAGTGTGGCACAAAGAGGTAATGGGACTCATGCATATGCTAAGTGTAATAGGATCCA
This sequence comes from Solanum etuberosum, assembly GCA_029582245.1. Lineage (NCBI taxonomy): Eukaryota > Viridiplantae > Streptophyta > Magnoliopsida > Solanales > Solanaceae > Solanum > Solanum etuberosum. Next base: position 5,628 of record JAJONR010016897.1, read on the forward strand.
CTCAGGACCTACAAATTGGTTTTACCAAATTGAGTGGATGCCAACAAAAAGTTGAGAGCAAATGAGGGACACATCATACTTGACATTTTCACGAATTAGTAATCAGAAGTCTCACATTTTATATGAAAATCTTTTTGTAAAGTATTTGAACACCTCGAAGCTCACTAGCTAGCAATAGAGGAAACTACCTAACCTAAATCAGTTATATATGCCTGAACTTCAGAAAAAAAAATGCTAGAAGTTCAATTAGAGGTAGTCCCAACCTTATAAATTTATATTAAAAAATTTAACAAAAATATTCATATGTATATGTAATCTATCGATATTGTATGATCGCACATATATGATATATAACTATGTATATAAAAAATATATTAGGTACACTATTTATACAATATTTACATATATAGATGATGTATAACCATGTATCACAAATGTAAATACATATACATATATATATATATATATATACACACACACACTTTCTCAATATAAATATTTACATATAATTTTTTTTTTTTCAATTCCAACCAATTCAAATCTCCTTTAAATAATCTCAAATTTTAGATATGAGCTCATCTCGATGTTTCAAGCCTTTTTATATATTATTCACACGAAACGATTCACGTTTGCAGCGCACCGAATTTTAAAATCGAGCTTTGAAGAAGCTTTAATGGCTGAACATGGAGTCTTTCAAATCCGATCAACACAAATCTCCTTTAAACGGTCTCAAATTTTAGAGATGAGCTCCTCTCAATTTTCATGTATTTTGATATATTATTCAATCAAAACAATTCACATTTACATTCGACTTATATGAATTTTTTCTCATTATCTCTTGGGAACTAAGTATTATTTTGGGCTGCATTCAAACACTTACCAATTTGGCCCAAACCCGGTTACTCCCTTCACAAGAAATGTTCGACAAAAGGCGGCACCAAAATTACAACAATGTCCCCAATCTAACTGGTCAATTAATCGATCCTCTTAAACCCTAGTTTTGACTACGCCATAGTTGCAGGGTTTAAGCTCGTTCGTACCAGACATTGAAGAACTCTGTTTAGCTTCACGTCAATGTTGTATTCAATCTTCTTTTGATTCGAGCAAGAAATTGCTTTGTTAATAATGGCAGCTTCGAAGTTATCTTCAATGGCAGCAATGGCAGCTGCAGCTGCCATTGCTGCAGCTGCCATTGCTGCTACATCTTCCACTATCCCTAACCGTGCGTACGCCGACTCTCCATTTCGCTTCAACCCTTTTTCATCTCCATCTCCTTCTGTGCCTTCATCTTCTCCAGAGACTCCTCAGACGGACTCTGCCGAGTCAGATGCAAAGGATTCTTCTGAAGATTCAAGAGGTGGGTTCAACCCGGAATCGTTAGAAAGGGGTGCAAAAGCTCTTAGGGAAATCAATAGTTCTCCTTATCACAAGCAGGTGAGTGCTTTCTTTGTGAAATTTCCATGTTTTTGTTGTCTTTTTGGTGAACAGATTAATCTAATTTTGGTTTTTGATTTTTGGTAAAGGTGTTTGATGTGATGAGAAAGCAGGAAAAAACCCGGCTTGCAGATATTGCTGCGGAGAAAGTTCATTTTGAGGCAATCCAGGCTCAAGCAGATATTGTAAGTCTTTTTGACTACGCATGAAGCATGTCAAATGGAGATCATTTAAGATGATAGATGTAATTCTGTAGATACAAGTAATAGAATCAAGAAAAGATAGGGAACATATTAGTAATCTTGTTTTTAATGTTGATAGAAATAAGAAGAAAATCCTTAACTTAAGTAATCTTTTAAACAGAAACCACCTTCTGTTTTGGTTTCAAACCGAATAATTTCGGCAAAGCCAAATTATTTTAGTTCTAAAAAATAGGCAACTAACTGAACTTAGTTTTGCAAGGTTGAGTCGTATTGATTTGAAACAATGTACGGGTGTGTTTGGTATGAAGGAAAATGTTTCCCACGAAAAATGATTTTTTAGAAATGTTCTCTTGGAAAATAAGTGGGTATCCAACCTTTTTTCTAGTGTTTGGTAAGTAAACAAGAAGATATTATCTCAAGAGCATTTATATGTTATCTAGCAAAATGTTATGAGGCAAGTAGTGATGGGAAGTGGGGGTTCGGGGGTGGCGGGAGTTGGGAGGTGGGATGGGCAAGGGGTGAGGGTTGGGGAGGAGACAATAAAATTGAAATGTCACTTAAGTAACTTGTTTCCCTACTTCTATTAGGGAAGTCATTTTTCTCATTTTTTTAGGAGCTTGTTTCCTAAAAAAATGTTTTCCAAACATTTTGATCAACCAAACATAGGAAAATTAGAAAACATTTTCTGGAAAATCTTTTCCTCTATACCAAACGCACCCGTAGTGTAACCATTTTTGTCAAATACATTAACCAACCAATTATGTTGAGTAACAATATAGTCCAGATACAAGACAAAATCTAGTCCAAATAAGTGATTATTTTAAAGATTATTTCAAATAGAGATCTTCCAAAAACCAAATGAGACTTGGTGTGCATTATTGCCTCTTAAGATGATGTGATTGCTTTGATTCTGGTGTACATGCTTAAAGCACAACATCGTTGTTTTATAATGCTGACACATTCAGCTGTGAATATTCTTTACTTCTTGCTTAGTTATTATCAAGTTTCTCTTACACTATATCAAATGCACTTGTGTAAATGCAGGATAAACAGCGACAATGGGGAGAAGACCAGCGGAATCTTTACCAACAACAATCACAAGCCAAGGCACAAATGCTAAGATACGAAGATGAATTGGCTCGGAAAAGAATGCAGGTGTGTAGAGTGATTTGCTTGCTTAATTAGACTTGATTCAGCTAGGACATGGCATCTTGAGTACCTAAGTACTTGGGAGAAATTATAGTTTATTAGAATGTGTAATTCAAGTTGTATACATGTGCTTACATTTACCATGTTGTATACCTTTATCATTGACAAAGTCTACTTTTTTTAAAAGTAGACTTTGTCAATATTAAAGGGCTAGAGAAGAGAACAAGTTGGGCTAAGATAGACAGGGTTCCATCAGTTTAGCTAAACAATGCTCGTCTGAGGACTAGAGTTTTCAAAGTTGATGGGGATCAGTTAAACAGTAATCATTAAAAAAAGGGAATCCTAGCACCATCTCCAGTCCCACTAGCTGATTACTGAAACAAACCAACTTTGAAGTGTTCAAAAGGTTATGCTTTAATACTCAGTAGCATTGCTGATGCTTCATCCTTCTCTTCACAAAAACTCGACCAATCATGCCACAACTTATTCCATTGTTTGACAGCTAAAACATTGTATGGAAACGGGGCAGTAGAAGAGGAATTTAGTGCTCCCACTTAATATATGATACTATTCTTGTATAGAAATTATATAGGGCCTCATTACTTTTCCTGAAAGTTGTGCACATTATAAATCTGCATTTTTGTTTATTTCAGATAGCATAGAATGTGTATGTTGTTCTTGAATGCTGAAATGATCTTACACGGGGACCTTGTTGACTGTTCTTTACATCATGATTTCAGACGGATCACGAAGCTCAAAGGAGACACAATGCTGAACTGGTTAAAATGCAAGAGGAGTCATCACTACGAAAAGAACAAGCTAGACGAGCAACAGAAGATCAAATTCAAGCACAACAAAGACAAACTGAAAAGGAGAGAGCTGAAATAGAACGAGAAACAATAAGAGTGAAGGCCATGGCTGAGGCAGAAGGTAGGGCACATGAAGCTAAACTGACTGAAGATCATAAAAGGAGGATGCTGATGGAAAGAATAAATGGTGAAAGAGAGAAGTGGCTTGCAGCCATAAATACAACTTTCAGTCATGTTGAAGGTATGCTAATGTTGTTACTATTTTTGTACAAAAAACTCACTGAAATGTTGTGCATGGAAATACATCTGGCATATCCAATGCTTCTTTTGGTAGAAACTGTTATGACTTTGTACTTATCCCAAAGGACCCACAATAAAAGGGGAAGGAAACTCGTCAGTTCTCCATTACGTGCTTACTTAAAGATTTTATCTTTTCTCTGTAACTTTTTGCTGTTGTGTCATCATATTAGCAAAGTTGTTCCTTATGATAGACCAGGATAAGTATACCTAAAAAGAAAAAAAAGTATGATGGTTTTTAGGAAGGTGTTGGATGATGAACCACATAGAATATGCTATAAAAAATGTTCTGCTATTTACAGTATTAATGCATCTTTTTAATGATACTCTTTACAAATAGAGCAAGAGTCAATGGAACTGTTTCTCAATCCAATTTGCAGAGGGCTTCCGGATTCTATTGACTGATAGGAGTAAATTGGTAATGACTGTTGGCGGAGTCACTGCATTGGCTGCTGGAGTTTATACCACCAGGTCTATATTCTACTCTTTCATTTCCTTTTCCCTTTCATAAAAGTCAACTTATGGCAGTGATACTCAAAGTGTGTTCTTCTACTGCATTCCTAGATCCAAGATCTATGATTGTCTTTTGGTATCAATAGATGCATGATAGCCACAAGACCTATAATAGCTGTAGTACCATGGTTAATTTGTGATGGAGTGATGCGATATGTGAACTCTAAATTATATCTTCCGTTTCTTGATGTATATTTTTCCTCGAGCTGTTCTTACCTTTTTTTCTTAAAGAAGTTTGGTACAGGGAAGGGTTACTGAAAGTTTTTGACGGTTGAATCTTGTCCATACTAGATTATTTTCTGTGAGCATGTCCATACTTTAGATTGAACCTGTCTCAATCCAATATTCAATAGGTTAGATTTCTCTAAGACGAGATCTTGGCAGGATACCTTTTAGATTTTTTTATTTTGCTCATTCATGTTGATTGTGTTTTCTTTTTGTCTTGCTATTTTAGGAGGATAGTGATAGATAAAGAGCTCTACATGTGGGATTTGCTAAAATTAAAGAGATTCTAGGCCTTTCTACTAAACTGATGGGTTCAGAGAAGTAAATATCAACTTACATGTGTTTGAATTTCTTTTTTATGTATTGACATTAGTTGACTAAAATAAGGAAACAAATTGACCGCTTAATTCTCCATATGAAAAAAAGAAGAAGACATCATTCACATTTTTTGCCATGTGAATGACATGGCTGGAGTTTTTACATGATTATATATGACTACTCAATTAACCATGTGACATTTTTATGTTTCCCTTATTTATCACCTTATTTTGTTACTATAATCCCAGGGACATCTGTTGAACATGCCCATTTGTATCCCACTTGATTAACAGTGTCAACTCGATATCGCATTGATCAATAGTCTTTGACTTCATTCTGCCCTGGAGGTTGGGTTCTTTGAGCTAATTTGGACTGGAGTTCTGATTATTGCTCATTCACGTTCTGTTTACTCCAACATATAAGAAAATTAACGGATTTTGACTTGAAGACAATATATTAATGTAGCATTTTTCTTTGTTTGGTTATCTTAGAAGAAAATTTAAATTGCTTATAGAGATCTGGGGGAAGAACCAAACTTCAAGAATGTTAATCTAATAACAATTTATAATTCTTTAAATGGTCAGGGATAAAAACATTCTTGAAGTCGTGCTTATTGTTGTGGTTTTAGGGTCAGCTGTTAATTTTGGGGTGGTATAGCAGAAGGTAAAGGTATCCTGTAGGAGGTGGATTTTGGTTAAATCTTGTGAAGGAGGTCTTGGGTGCTTGTGAGGAAGAGAGTTATGATTTTAACTTGCTGAACTTTTGCCTGAAGAAGGTGAACCAATTGTTTGCTTTGGTGAGGAGAATAAGGTCTTGGGTGCTTGTGAGGAAGAGAGTTATGATTTTAACTTGCTGAACTTTTGCCTGAAGAAGGTGAACCAATTGTTTGTTTTGGTGAGGAGAATATTAGCCTCCAGACAAGACAACGTGAATCATTTGAGATGTAACTAGGTTTGTTGTGATGGTTTGAGTAATGAAGAAGACGGTGGAGGAATTTTTTGGAGTTCCCATGCATGGCTTTTGGATTTAATGGAGGAGGAAGACTAGGTGGCGTGTGCCTGGTCACACAGCAGATTTGAAGAAGAAAACAAGGGTAGTGGTGGAGGAGGTGAAGGTGGCCAGAGAAAGACAACAACATACCCAGTGTAATCCCATAATTGAGGTCTGGAGAGGGTGGTGTGAACACAGACCTTACCCCTCCTTGTGAAGGCAGAGAGGCGTTTCCTGTAGACCTCACTCAAGTAAAGCATTTTAAAGCAGGTAAGAAAAGGGAATATAGTAGTGAAGAAATCATGGTGAAAATAATGGAGAAAGAATTGGCTAAAAGAAATAGTTCAAACCTTTTACTTTCTCCGGTTAGAAGTGCCAAACACGCGGTTTTACATGTCCGCAAAATGCTTAATAGGCATAATTTAGCAACATGAGGTATTCACTAGGTACCCTGCAGAGATGAGGTGCCAAAATGAAGAATGGTTACAAGTTTGAGGGTCTGCCGGTGTATTTGGCCTTGTTTCTAACTTTAGTAAGTCTTTTCATTTCTTGGTTACTTGTAATATGGTAATCATCGAATGCACCTTACAGCTAAGTTACTCTTGTTTATGCATAACAATTAGGTACAAGGAAAGACTTGTTCAAGTAATTAGACGATCATCGATTTGCTAGTCTTGAGAGGATTTGGCTGTGGGTCTTTTTTTCTGATCAATTCGTACTTGATGTCCTATTTAATTATATCTGCTGGCCCATTGGTATTTAGTTTTTAGAGTAGTAATTATACGTATTTGTTCTTATTTTTTCTGTTAATACAGGGAAGGTGCAAGAGTTACCTGGGGATATATTAACAGAATTCTTGGTCAACCATCATTAATTCGTGAATCATCCATGTCAAGATTTCCTTGGTCAGGGATGATTTCTCAAGTAGCAAACAAAGGACTCAAATTTGGTACAGCTGCTGGTTCGTCAGCAACTGGACAAAGTAAATCTGCTTTTGGGAACATTATTCTGCATCCTTCTCTTCAGAGGAGAATAGAACACCTTGCTAGGGCCACAGCAAACACCAAGTCTCACCAGGCACCATTTCGCAATATGCTCTTTTATGGTCCTCCTGGCACTGGGAAAACAATGGTTGCAAGGGAAATAGCAAGAAAATCGGTACACTTCTCTCATATTTTTACTTGTTCCTCAACTATATTGTTACTCCACTAGTTAATTGTGCAATAAATAAATAAGCGTGGATGTTTTCATGCTATTAATATCGGATTTTTGGGCAACCATCATTAATTGCTCCTTCTATTTTTTAAAGTAAATACCCTTTCATCTATTGAGGAGGATGAATAACTGCTTATGGCAATGAACGGACTAACTTTTCACTTTTCTGAACTATAGCCGGGAATTAACTGCTCTTCCCCCTCTCCCTCTCCCCGACCAAATTATTTAGAAGGGAAGAAAATCACA
>JAJONR010016911.1:0-11319 GCA_029582245.1 Solanum etuberosum
AGAGCAGGCAAATCCCCCATTTTGCCGAATTTCATGTGCTATAATTTATGCATTTTTGGTGATCCGGAATTACATCGTCATTTTTGTTGAAGTTTTTCATGGACGTCCGTTAAGACCTTAGCTATGGAACGGTTGGTCCCCACGGCCAAACCGGCCCATTTACAAGGTCAAACGATCCCAAGAGTAGGCAAACCCACCATTTTGCCGATATTCGTGTGCTATAGTTCATGGATTTTTGGTGATCCGGAATTCCGACATCTTTTTTTGTCGAAATTTTTCATGGACGTCCGTTAAGACCTTAGCTATGGATCTGGTTGCTCCCCACAGCCAAAATGGCCCATTTTCACGATCAAACGAGCCCAGAGCAGGCAAAACCTTATTTTGCTAATTTCCGTGTGCTATAGTCCATGGATTTTTGGTGATCCGAAATTCTGACGTCATTTTTGCCGAAATTTTTCATGGACGATTGTTAAGACCTTAGCTAATGCCTTTTCATATAGAAAATGCTTTAGTAGTTGAATAATCACCTAGATAGGTTAGAAGAATATGCTTTTGTATTTGAATTAACATATAAATGAGTTAGGCAGGCTAGATGGAGAGGATCGAGGGACAACAGGGTGAATTACATCATGAGAATGGTTAATCGTTGAATCCACTGGAAAACATTTAAATTGAATTCTCGCAACATTTATATTTGATTAGAGTGATACAAGAAAATGAAGAACCAACAATTGGATTAGTACTCAAGGAAGATGAGTTAGCATTTGATGTTTTGCTACCAAGGAGATATGCGGGTGTGTATGAGATCATTTGCGGTAGCACTACACTATATATGAGCGGCATGGAGTAGTCTTTCCATTTCGATGAACTTGAGGAGGATTGGAATTAGTTTTGAATTATCTCATATATGTATTTTCAATTAAATTAAAAAAATTATACGCGCAACTAACTCTTAAATCTTAAGATGAAAAGAGTATAGTTTTGTCCTAATTATGCTAAGATTATAAACAAATTGAATTTGGAAAAAATTTAAATGATAAATAATATTTAAAGATAGATTCAAAACTGATCCATGTGTTAGTATATGATGTTTCTTATATATATACTTTGTTGAATTATGAAAATCTTTTTATATATCATATTTATGTCACTACATTATAAAAAAGAAGAAGGAAATTGGAAAAAAAGAAGATAGAATAAGGAAATGAAGTGTGTTAAACTAAACACAACAGAAAGCTCAATAATCAAAAAGAAAAATAAGAAGGAAGAAAGGAAGAGAAGAGAAACTATAAACTGGCTGCATAGAAAAATGGCTAGATACTTCATTCAATACATTAAGTGACCTTGTAAGGTTTATATATTTTTTGGAATCATATTCCCATTAAACCACTTCCCCTAAACTCTAGGAAAGTAAATATGCATTATTACAAACTAAGAAAATACCACGACTTAACTTAATAATATATTAACAATTAAAATCTAGAAATTGGCTACGGCAAGACTAGTCAAACTAAAAAAATAAGTTGATGTTGTATGACTTTAACACCTCCTTGACATCAACTCTACTCTTAGCCATGCCTAGCTACTGACAAAAACTTTCAAACTTATTAGCATCTAAGCCTTTTGTGAACAAGTCTTGAAATTTGTTGCTCTGTTTTAATATGCTCCAAGTCAATCTCCTTATAACACTTTTTATCTGACGTAGTGGTAATATTTTTTCACATGCTTAGTCCTTGCACGAAAAATAGGATTTTCAACCAAGATGATCGCTGACTGATTACCACAATATAAGGAAACTGCATAGCCAATTGGTTGTTGTAGATCCTTCATTAGTTGCATAAGATATGTAATTTCTTGAGCTGCAACTACTGTTGTCCAATACTCTGCTTCTGTTGTTGACAATAATATTATTGGCTACCTTTTGCTGCACCAAGAAATTGCTTCATCTTCAAGCTTAAACACAAAGTCAGCAGTTGAACGACGAGTATCATAGTCTCCTGCATAGTCAGAGTCACAGTAATCGACCAACTTGCATTCTTCACCTTTCTTACACAAAAGACCATAACCAATTGTACTTTTTCACATATCTTAGCATTCACCGAACAACCTCCATATGGTGCTTCTTTGAATTGTGCATGTAGCGACTCATCACATCAACCAAAAAAGAAATTTCAAGCCGAGTATGAGTTAAATAAATCAGACTACCTATCAATTATCGATACATCGGCACATCTTTTAAATCTTTTCCTTCATTCGCACAAATCTTTGTGTTTGGTTCAATTGAGGTTGCAATTGACTTGCACTTCAACATTCCAAATTTCTTCAACAAGTCTCTGAAATACTTTTGTTGATGAAGCAAAATCCCTCTTTGAGTACAATCAATCTCCAAATCAAGAAAATGATTAAGTTGTCCAAGTTCTTTCATATGAAATCGGACAGATAATTTTTTCTTTGTTTGGAGAATTTCTTCTTCATTATCATCAGTTACAATCAAATCGTCGACAAATATCATTTTATCCTACCTCACTAGCTCACTACCATTAGGCTTAAAAGTTCGTTGTCACTACTTACCTAGATCGATCAAATCGTGTCTCGTATGATAGAAACAAATTTTATAAATATAGATAACTCCTGGATAAAGTATTAGAACAAGAAAATCCATTAGATAATAAATATTTGTTCTATGTTATATTCGACGATTAATCAACAATTCAAAGTGTTTTTCATACGTATTCTTAATAAATCAACGCTTATATATAGATGTAGGAGAATCTATTTGAAAAGTAAGAAGCTCATTTGACATCTCTTTATCTACAAAAATATTCTTGCTTGTAGTTCTCTTTATTATTCGAGATTGGGTTAGTGTTCAGTGTACATACACAGAAGGCTTAGCAGGAAAGTCATTTCGCTTATTCGATCAATTCTTAGGGTTAAATAAAGATAAAAAAGATATGTCAATGACCTAACACGATAAAACACTTTCCGAGTGTCTAGAATATCTCAGTTTTTTAATTCAAAGATTGCATAGTGAAAATGAATGCTAGTCGGCTTGACAAAGTTCTAGCCCAAAAAGAGAAGATCCAGAGTTATAATTCCTCACATATCATGTCAAGGGCCTAATGTAACACTCGAGTATAGATTTCCTATGCTCAGGGAACTTAGAAAAAATATAAATAAAGAGATACTAAATAAAATAAGAATCAAAATACACATGTAAATTATCAAAATTGCTAACTTGATAAATTAACCTATTCAAGGAGATATTAATTACCACTATATCTTCTTTTCTTTCTCATCGTGCTAGCACTTTCAGTTATCTTTCTTAACTTGCTTCAATCAAAGCAACTTGTAAACACCAACCATCGTCTCACCGAAGTAGTTCGTAGATATGGGATATGAATGATTAAGAGTTCTTGCTTAAAAAAAAGGTATCTACTAATTGAGAATGAAATGATCTGTCTTTACTTTCAAGTAGCGCTTAATTAAAGAATAAATCCTGAACCCGTACTTTTCAATACTATATCTACTCCCCTATCCTCTTTCAAGTGAGTTGAATTCTTTCGAAAACAAAGGATCAAGTGGTGCCATCAACCAAGGAGTCCTAGACCTTACCTTATCCATGATCCTAATCAATAGTATTTTCTTGAAGAAAAAAAAGAATAAAAAATTAGTGTCTCAATCCTAAAAAGAAAAACTACTCCAATAACTATGTAGGCTATAAAATCTCTATTCTATTAATTTGCAATATTTTTCAGGTTAAATTTTCTTCATAATTTTAATTAAATTTAACCATCAGAGTTTGTGAAGATTGAAAAAGCACAATTACTTTTTTTTTGATAAATTAGAATATCAAATTAAACCGTTCAAAAACACCAACCAATTTGTCATTTTCTTGAGAAATATGCTACAATACATACGTTCCACTTGAAATAAATTATTGTCCATTCTATGTCAAAGTGTTTTTGATTAACTTTCCTATATCACATATAGTCATGATGTTGGTTTCACTAATTTGTTCCTTTTGAAGAGTTAAGAGATTATAAAATAAAATGAAATGATTTAATTTGCCTTAATTGGTTGATTGATCCCCCCGCTCAATTATTGATTGTTTTTTGTTTTCAAATAATCTTGTATCATATTTTATAATATCATGATATTATTGATAATTAAAGACGTTAAAGTACACATATACTCTCGTCATTTAATATTATTTAACTTGTGTTGATATGACCTGACACATTTCTTAAGAAATTTTTATTTAGATCTGTATTTGACTAAATTAATCTTATTAATGGTGTTTAAAACTCTAAATTTGACTACTATTAATATATATAGTTATTTAATATTAAGAATAATATATGTATAAAAAATTAATCTGCTAAAATAACACAGAAACATCTTTTTTTTTCTTATATAAAAAATCACGTAATCGAAGTAATATATAATTTTCTAATTCAACAGTCTTTCTATTCCTCGAAAAGTTAATAGTGAGGTAATATTTTGTTTATGGAAGCAAATTGGATTTTTATATGTATATTGCCCTTCTATTATTACTCAATTATTGTTAATAATTATTCCAAAATTTACATAGGGTTTTGTAATTACAAGTCAACCTTTGAAGAAAGAGATAAAATAGTACAGTTTTGGAAATCTATTCATCTTTCATCTTCTCCGATTATAAGTTAGAAAATAGAGAGTTTGATTGATATATTAATTAATTAGCTGAAACTTGAAAATAATCTATTTAATAGATATGTGGATAATTAAAGTTGCTATGCAAAATTATTCGAACTAAGATTTGCAAAAACATATAAATCTCACTTATTAAACTGAGAAGCAATTCAATATTTTTTTCTTAAAAAGGAAAAAAACGTAGAGAAAATGTTTCGTCTCAACAAAATATTGATGAATGCTAAGAATTTAACTAAAACAGGGATTTTCATTTTAATATCTAATAAGAGTGATCAATCAATTTTTAAGTTTAAGGAAAATTCATTTATCTACGTATATTAAAACAAATGGTTCGTAGTTTTTTATTAATAATTATCGTGAATCAATTATAAAATATACTGAAAGGACAAACTATGAAATTGTGATCTATTGAATTCTAGACTCCATTAATGGAGCTTCTATTTGACAGAGAATAAAGCGTAAAACTGAATTGATCATTTATTGAAGAAAAATCATTTGTATTGTACATAATCACCTCTTATATATAGAGGCAAATGAAATCTTCTACACACTCTAATTATGGAACCTTCTACACATTTTAACTACTTAACAAAAATGTGTAACTAACTGTTCTACGTGTACTAACTAACTAATTCACACGGAATTAGCCATCAGGCTGTATTACATCTCAACACTCCCCCTCAAAATGGAGGGTGTAAAAAAAACATTAAGCACTCCCATCTTTTTTAGAAGATGCAGATGTTGAACATGTCCTAGCCCTTTAGTCAATAAGTCGGCAAGCTGCAGCTTTGATTTTGTCTCTGATGGAATGACAGTTAATCTCTATATGTTTTGTGCGTTCATGAAATATCGGATTAGTTGCAATTTGTATAGCAGACTTGCTATCACTCAGAATAGAAACAGGTAACTTGAGAGGCACCTCTAATTCTTTGAACAAACCAAGTAACCAGGTAACTTCAGCTACAGCTGAAGCCATACTTCTGTATTCTGCCTCAACAGAACTCCTTGACATAGTATGTTGTTTCTTTGATTTCCAGGAAATTAAAAAGTCACCAAACTTGACTATGTAACATGTAATTAACCTCATTGTATTAGGGCATGCTGCCCAGTCTGAATCGCACCAACAGGTTAGTGCATCTGCAGCCTTAGCTTGAAGCCACACACATTGCCCTATAGTGCCTTTGAGATACCTGACCACTCTAGTTGCAGCTTCATAGTGAGACTGCTTAGGAGCTTGCATAAATTGACTTAGAATCTGAACAACATAGCAAATATCAGGTTTGGTGATAGTAGCATACATAAGCTTTCCCACAAGTCTTTGGTAAGAACTTACATCACTAAGTGGTTCATCTTCAGTAAGACCAGTGGCTTGATCATATTCCAAGGTAGTTAATCTCAGATTAGACTCCAAAGGATAGTTGCTGGTTTGGAACCACTGAGTCTCATATCAGATATTAGTTCCAGGAGGTATTTTCTTTGATTCAAAATAACCCCAGACTTGGATCTCAAAACTTCAATGCCCAAAAAAAAACTTGAGTTCCCTTAAGTCTTTTAGTTTGAATTGATTGTGCAGTGTCTGTTTTGTTTCCACAATCATGGCTGCATTATCTCCTGTGATGACCAAATCTTCTACATAGACTAGAATGATAACCATCCCCTCCTTTTTCTTTAAAGTGTACATAGAATAATCATGTACACTTTGAGAGAAACCAACTTCCAGTAGGGCAGTGGAAAGTTTAATGTTCCACTGTCTTGAAGCCTGCTTAAGGCCATATAAAGACTTAAGTAATCTACACACTTTGTGTTGTCCCTTCTGCTCATAGCCTTCAGGCATTTTCATGTAGACCTCTTCACATAAATCACCTTGTAAAAAGGTATTATAGACATCCATTTGGTACAAAAGCCATCCTTTAGAGATTGCCAGAGCAATGACACATCTCACAGTGACCATCTTTGCCACTGGAGAGAAAGTCTCATGGTAATCAAGACCTTCTTGTTGGCTATAACCTTTGGCCACCAACCTGGCCTTAAACTTTTCTACATCACCATTTGCTTGATACTTGATCTTATACACCCACTTAGAGCCAACCACATTCTAACTAGGTGGAATATCAACTACTTCCCAAGTATGATTATTCTCAAGAGCCTGAATCTCCAGTTGCATGGCCTGAACCTAGGCAACATTTGTAGATGCCTCCTTAAAATTCTTAGGTACTACTAAGGTGGAAAACTTTTCCAAGTAACTCTGATAAGTAAGGGATGTATTATCATAAGAAAGGGTATTAGCAATAGGATACCTGCTAGTATGTTTCCTAGTAGGTGCTATGTAATCTTTCATCCAAATAGGCTGCTTAGTGGTTCTATTAGTGTGTCTGACAGGAGGTGAAACAATGGGGACATTGTCAGGTTGAAGAATGGAAGGAGAATTCTCAGGTGCAATGACAGGAGAAACATCAGAAGTTGTATCAACAGTATCAGTAGCAGCATCAACTGGCAAAACTTCAGTATCAATTTCATCACCACTTTCTTCAAACAAATCAGAGTCAAGCATCATAGGAACTGGTGCGACTGAATGTGGGATTACTTCATTTGACTGAACAAAGGAAAAAATATGTTCTTTAAATACTACATCTCTACTGACAAAAAAAGACTTGGTATTGAGATCCATTAACAAATAACCCTTCTGAGTCTCAGAATACCCCATCAAAACTGTTGGCTTTGCCCTTTCTGCAAATTTGTCACCTTTTGGAACAGAGGACGCATAGCATAGACAGCCAATTATTCTCGAATGAGAGAGTGATAGAGGCTTGAAATGCAGCATTTCATAAGGGGTCTTCCCATTGATAGCTGAAGATGGTAATCTATTTAACAAATATACAACTGCTACCACACACTTGCCCCAATACTCAATTGGCATGTTGGACTCAAACCTGATTGCTCTAGCTACATTAAGGATATGCCTATGTTTCCTTTCTACTATTCCATTTTGTTGTGGAGTGTGCACACAACTACTTTGATGCATTATGCCTAAATTCTTGAATAAATCTGAGCATTGAGAATTAAAGAATTCTGAGCCATTGTCTGATCTGAATATTTTGACATGAGCATTAAACTGAGCTTTTACCATTGCCATTTTTTTTTATTTCCACCACAGTTTAAGATTTAAGTTGCAACAAATGAACCCATATAAACCTACTACAATCATCTATTACAGTAAGAAAGTATTGTTTCTTATCAAAAGTATAAACCTTATAAGGACCCCACAAATCCATATGCACCATATCAAAAGGTATAATAGCTCTAGAGGAACTAGTAGGAAAAGGCAATCTGGGTTGTTTAGCTGGGCACTGAACAATTATGTAATAGCTCATTATTTTTATCATTCTTCAGGAGGTTCAGACACTTCATGACCTGAGCAGATGGATGTCCAAGTCGTTTGTGCCATAAAATGCAATCCTGAATAGGTAGGGCAGCTGCTAACCTTTGTGTAACATGTTGTGATTTATTCTTCATATGAAACCTTCTATCCCTTCTGTAGATATATAAACCACCATCTTCCTTACCAATCCCCTTCACCCTGCCACTGTGAAGGTCCTGAAAGACACAGAAATCAGGGTAAAAGGAGACAAAACATGACAATTCCTTGGTGAGCTTGGACACTGATAACATGTTAAACCTGAAATCTGGTACAAATAAAACATTTTGCACTAATTCATTTTCAAACACAGGAGCATTGCCAATGTGGGAAATGGAAACTGAAGTTCTTGTAGGCAAGTTCACTTTATCACTCTTTGTCCTATTAATATGGCTCTGTGTCATCAAATGGCTATTAGCTGCTACATGGTGAGAGGCACCAGAATCTACTATCCAATCACTTGAGAAAACACCAGACCTTAAACATGTAGCATTAGCATTACCTGCATTGCTGCTAGGAGTCTCATGTGTGTCTTTATTAAGTAATCCCAGAATTTGGTGGTATTCATTATCAGTAAACCCATGGTTTTTTGCCACAAACGCATTATTCAAAGCATGGTTGGATGATGCAACTTGACCTGGATCATCATGCTTTCCAGAGATATTGTTTGCAGAAGAAAATTATTGAGTTCCATTGTGAGCAGTGTGACCTCCATTGTTGTCATATTGAGGTCCATTGTGAGCAGTGTGACCTCCTTTGTTGCCATAGTTTTGTGTCCTGCCTCCTCTAGCACCACCATTTCCAAACTCATTCCGCTTCTTGTGTTTCCAGTCATTAGGATAACCATTTAACTTGTAGCAGTTGTCTCTTGTATGACCAGTGAAGTGACAATAATCACATTGTAATTTCCTTCCTCTAAATGGTTGATTACCCTGATTATAGGTCTGATGTCGACTGGATTGCATGGCCACAGGAGCAGAGCTTTCAGTTGCAGTTATTATGCAAGCAGAGTGTTGGATTTCAACCTCAATTACCATAGCATAGGCTTGATTGATAATGGAGTTACAGTTTTCAATAAAATTTGTCTACGAGCCTGATCGTATGAGTCATTTAAACCACTCAAAAACTATATCAACCTCAACTGATATAGGTGATCTATATAATCCTTGGATCTAACACACTCACAGCTTGGTGAAGGCACTACATCATCATATTCACTCCAGAGATTTTTCAACTTGCTAAAGTAAGTAGAGACAAAATCAGTACCTTGGGCAAGAGTAGTGATTTCTCGATGTAATTGATAGATCCTAACTCGATTGACCTTATCGAAACGTTCCTTCAAGTCTTCCCAGACTTTGTGAGCACTTGTAGCATACACGATCCCTCCTAGAAGCTCTTCAACCACTGTATTCATCAGCCACAAAAGAACAATAGCATTACAAGTCTCCCACTGCTCCTGCCATTCATTTTTGCATGACTCTTTCGAACAAGCACCTGTTACAAATCCAAATTTCCTTTTTCCTAGAAGAGCAATCCTCATTGACCTGCTCCATATACCGTAATTATCCGATCCAGTGAGTTTAATGGGAATAATCACTGAACCTGATGTATCAGAAGGACCTATGAATAGGGGATGATTGTAATCGATCTTTGTAGTTGTCATGGCAAGCAACAAAATCTTCAACAAATAAAGGAAGAAAACTCTAGCACAGTTTACGTCGCTGGCTCTGATACCATATGAAATTGTGATCTATTGAATTCTAGACTCCATTAATGGAGCTTCTATTTGACAGAGAATAAAGCGTAAAACTGAATTGATCATTTATTGAAGAAAAATCATTTGTATTGTACATAATCACCTCTTATATATAGAGGCAAGTGGAATCTTCTACACACTCTAATTATGGAGTCTTCTACACACTTTAACTACTTAACAGAATTGTGTAACTAACTGTCCTACATGTACTAACTAACTAATTCACACGGAATTAGCCATCAGGCTGTATTACATCTCAACACAAACAATAGCCTACATATCATCCATGGTACTTTAATGAATTGTAATTATTATTTTTGGATAATTAATGAATTGTAATTCATATAACCATTATTATATATTTTATTATAAAACCAACATAGGTTGTGGTGCACTAGCGGGAGTGCTTCACCCTTAATCAGAGGTCTCGGGTTCGAGCCCTGGGTATGGAGAAAATCTTGTTGGGAGCGCCACCTCCTGCAGTGCGCGATCCGGATTTAGACGGGCTTTCAATGTGGGATCCGGACACTGGGTGGGGAAAAATAATAATATATATTATTATCATATATCTAGTGACTAGTGAATAGATTGATGGATAAGTGATTTATATTTGTGACGGCGATGGTATATATAGTTAGCATTTGATTATAAATTTTTAAGTATATTTGGGCAAGTTAATTTTAAGTGAAGTTCATGCGTTTGGTCATAGATTTTGGAAGAAATATTTGATTTAAAAAAAAATTATAATGTATACCATAAGTTCTAAAAATTATTAAAATTACTCATAAGTTTGTTTATCATTTTATAATGAGCATGTTCTGTTAAAAAATAACTTTATAACATAATTGATGACAATCAACAATAATAAAAACAACAATATAATAGGGACAAGATCAATACAATAACCGCATACTCAAACGTGTCACTGATCCAGGATAAATTATAACTCATTAAAAATAAGTTTCTTTTTAATGGAGTTGATTATAGATACATATTAATTGAAATTAATAGATGATGGATGTTTTTATAAAATATAAAAGTTTGCAGATATTAGAATTTGACCTAAATTCTAATTTTTTCTAAAACTTGAAGACTTGAGATGTTTGCTAAATATATTTGCTAAATAATGATAAATTAATTTTTAAATTTTTCTCAAATATTTATGTCTAAACGACACCATAACAAAAATGTTGTTAATTTTGAGCAATGATAAAAGAAGAAAGGTAGCTGTGTTGAGTTGGTATGTCATGTGATTTAAATGAATGGGAAATCTAAAAAAAACAAATTTAAATTATTTTTATAATAATATTATGAATATATGTAAACTGATCATATAACGAAGCGTAATATTAAATCTTTTTTTAACTGGAGAGGTGCAAATATAACGGCAAGGATATATATATATATATATATATATATATATATATATATATATATATATGAAAAATAATTTTTT
>JAJONR010016912.1:0-12561 GCA_029582245.1 Solanum etuberosum
AGAATTATGTTCTATACTGAACTAAGAGGGCATTTGGATTGGCCATATAAAATAACTTATAAGCTAGTAAAAGCTAAAAGTCATAAGTTGGGAATACCAAAAAGGGACAAGTTCTAACTTATTCATGTAACAGTTACTGGCAATCTTTCTTGGCAGAATTATGTTCTATACTGAACTAAGAGGGCATTTGGATTGGCCATATAAAATAACTTATAAGCTAGTAAAAGCTAAAAGTCATAAGTTGGGAATACCCAACTTTTAGCTTTTAGCTTATTTTTGTACTTTTTTGGCCTTAAAGTAAGTGCTAAAAAGCACATTTTTCTTTTCCAAACACCACAAAAAGTAGAAAAAGATCTTAAAGACAAAAGAACTTAATCCAACTGATTAAACAAAACAAATTTACAAGCTAGACTGAATTAGCTAACAAATCTAAGGGTAGCCCACGCAGGTCGTTCAAGATCTTTCACGTTTTGGGACCCTAATATTGCGGACTACTTGGAATTTGCAAAACTTGCAGTGATTTTTTTTCTCTATAGGTCGTCCAGCTTTTCTCCAGACCCGCTCAGCGGAAGCTTGGTGCTCTGTAATGCTCTTTTAGATTTTTTTACTTGTAACAATCTTTACCTAGAATTCCTCTTAGCTTTTTGTTTTTCATTAAAAGTTCCGAAGGCATATGCAAACAAGAAACAACAGTTGATGCATGATGTCTTTAACGAATGTGATGATCCAAATGGTGAAAATAATTACATTCGCCGTATTTCCCACGAAAAAACTATTGCAAACATTTGACTGCTGTAGTAAGCATTTCATAAAAGGGAGTTACTATCATCTCAATGGGAAGCAACATTTTACAACAAACCAATTGGGAAAATCATTTGGAACACTTTTGTAAGACAAACATGATTCCTAATGTGTTCGGCAACATGAAAAACACTCCTATATGCAGAGCTCAAACATGACTTTTTTCATGTTTCAGCAAAAGCAAGTTAGTTTGAAATTCCATAAGAATGTGAATGCAGGTCTTAGATTTTGATTATCTCCAGCACAAAATAAATAAAGTGGAAACATACCTCACCTTTTTAAATTGGCTTTCCCAGTACCGATTACAGTAAGAGGCCCGTTCATGCTTGCTTAGCATATTTAAAGCAGAGGGCATTGTATCAAAACCAGGAAGACCAATCTGACAATAATTGATAAGAGAATAAGCATAGAGTTACATCTGATTATCAGTCACATAATCAATTTATGTGCTGTATTATGTACATATACTAAACAAATACTTCCTCCGTCCCTTTTTAATAGACCTATCGGAATTTGAAATGTTAATTTGACTTACTATACAAGAAATGGTGAAAGGAAATAATAAAATAATGGTTGCATAGCTAGATTGATAGGAATAATCAAATTATTTAAAATTTGAAGAATTAGATAAACTATAAAGCTTGAAAATTGTATGGCCTTATGAAATAAAATTATCAGTAAAACAATGTTAAACATTTGGGACTTCTACAAAATAAAAAGAAATGTCATATAAATTGGAGATAAGGAATAAATAAAGAAGCTACACGCAAGCCAAAGTCCAGACTAACTTTTTCTGCCAGCAAACGGAGGGCAACTTCAGTTGATTCACCAATCTTCTCATAAATCCTCTTATCTGGGTTGTATTGTATAACAGACTCATTGCATAGAGCTGAGCACATTGCTATATGAAGTAGACAAGGATACTGAGCAGGAATCTCTAGCTGCACAGAACATCAAAATTAAATAAACTACTAAATAAATGTACTATGGAGAACAGAAGCAAGTAGCAAACAAATAATTTTATCCTATAACGCTTGTTAGAGTAATTTAACATTCTTATACCCTTGGACTGCGAGTCGTGGACTCCAACACTTCTGATAATATTTCTGGTAATAAATTCTTTTGCTTATGTTTCACATTCTCCACAAGAACGTTTTTCTCCATAATGGTATTGAGGATGAAGTTTTTTTTTTTTAATGACAAGGGAAACCCGCAGCGGCGACCCTTTGGGTGCGCACGGGGTAAAACCCCTGCTCCTATGCAATAGCTGGCAAACCACACAGGAGAGGTAACCCGCACTAGGCAAGCCCGGTGCGAGCTTGACCCAGAAGGTAACCCCTTGCTTTCGCTGGCAAGGGGTTTCGAACTTGAGACCTCCAACATGGAAGTCCAAAGCCCAAACCATTGGCCTGCCCCGAAGTGTATTGAGGATGAAGTTCATACGGAGGAACCACCTAATTTTGTTGCTCAGAGGGAGTCTAGTAGCGTCGTGTGTCTATAGCACCAGTCACTCTATGACCAGAAACAGTCAAATTCAGGAGTTTGGCATGAACTTGTAGTAAAACTAATCACTCTATGTTTCATCAACATTCTGCTCCAAATCTGTCTATTTATGGTGGTTATTGTTGACAATATCATTATCATTAGCAATAATCACGATGGTATCACCAAATGAAACATCTCTTTCAGCACTTTCAGACTAAAGACATCGAAAGACTGAAGTACTTTTTAGGTATTGAGGTTGCTCAGTCCAGATCAGGTTATTTCGCAACAAAAGTATGTCTCAGAAATTCTACTGAAAGGAAAATCTACACGGTCTCATCAAGAAGCCACCCACTTCCCAGCTTCTGCATGTGCAAAGGTTGTGCAAATCATTTAGACTTCATACATGGGAAAAATGTATTTCTTTTCCCAGAATCTCGGAGAGTGTAGCAAACTCATCATAGAGGGTCCTTAGCAGTGTTGTCAAAGGCATGCTTAAGCAATAAAGTGAGGCCCAAAACATGTTGAGCGCTTCGCCTCTCTTAATGTTAGCTTCTGTGTCTTCATCAAGGTTCTAAGGCACGCTTTTCCTTACGAATGGACGTCTTCTTAAAAGGCGACACTAAACAATTGATATTTCACTTATCGTAATTATTTTTAATTTCTTTGTTCATATATTTGTCATTCATGCTTAAAATTTATTAGTATTGGACTAAACATGAGGAGCTGAGAAGATGGGAAATATATTTAGCAGGGACAAATGACAATATTGAGTGGGCTTTTAAAAATTCTCAATGCAAAAGGAAAATTCACAACTTTTGAGGGTCCAAAAGCCTCCTCCACCATCACACCAGCACAAGGCCACACATTGTCTTTAAGAGACCATCTGCTTTCTCTTGCATGTTGCATATCCAAATGACATCAAAAGAAAAAATTTGGGAAAAAAAATTCTGATTTCTTTTGGGCAAAAGCCTTTTATGATGATAATAGAGATGCAAGGAAATACTTATCAGGTCTTAAAATGTCTAAGAGATAGGTTACAATCATTGCCCTGCTAACACAACAGCAGTATTGCTTGCAATCAAAACAAACGAAGTACTTGTGCTTCAAAATTGAACTCTGGAAGTCTGTCTAAAGGAACAAGAATAACAAGGAATACCTGGGCTCCCAAGCTGTCAAATATAAAACCTTCTGGTGCGTAAGTTGTTCCACTAACAACGTATTCAGAGTTCATTGGACCATTATTTAATGAATGAAGCACACAAATCTGAACAGAAAAAAGTATCACCAAAAATTCATTAGCCAGTGAACAGTTTTTTTTTGTTTTTGACAAAGGTAACTGGTTTTTTACATATTTCATCAGCACTAAGGCTGGTATCCAAAAATTTACATCAAAAAAACTACATCCAAAAGAGTAAGATCAGAAACTATCTCTAGGACCTATTTCATCTTATAAGGATCCTAAGATGTCTACTACACCAATAACAAAAAGTAATAATGCACTAATGCAGTTCATTTTAATCCTATGCATGGGGCTGTTGTTGCCCTCAAAACACCTAGAATACCTCTCCTTCCATATGGCCCACCATATCACTGCTGGGACAATTCTTCAACTGTCATTGTTTGTGCTGCCACTACCCTTTATTCCAGCTTACTAGAGACTGACCTATTCTTTCAGGCATAGTCCACCCTATACCTCTGAAGCTCGTAAACAGATTCCATAACTGACCTACCACTCTACAATGAAGAAACGGATTGTTAATTGTCTCTACATATTGTTCACAAAAATAGCATCTTTGATATATACGTATGCCCCTCTTCATGAGATTCTCCTGAGTTAGAACAGCCTCTTTCACCACGAACCAAGTGAACAGTACTTTTCAAAGAAACTTACAGACTATTGAGCAATCCCTAACATTGCAGGTACCGAAAGTTGGAAGAGGATAGTATGTTGCTCATCAAATCTAGAGTTCATAATTTTCTTGTGCTGATGACTTTTTAAAGCATTGGCAAAACATCTGCATTATATTCATTTCACTCCTTTGTACCTATTGCATTCTAATATTTAATAATTTAGATTCTCTTACACTAAAAGTTCTCTACATTTTCGACTGACATACAAAGGACAAATGATCAGAAAGAATCCTAGCAGAGCTTGCACCCAAAATAAGCTTACTAACATGACTAAGTATGAATTTCAACTACTTAGTTACACCTATATGGATCTTTTTCTTCAATTGCATAATATATGTCGCTAAATTTGTATGTATCCAAGAAATTAGAATCTCACCCGTTTTAACACCTTCAATTATCATCTTCACACATGAACCATGACACCTGGGGTCTATGTGAAACATGTCAAAACCATCGCAAGCCGCAGTTTCTCAACATATCCTCTATGTATGCTGCTTGTAGTTACGGTCAATAGTGTATTATTTCTATGATCCTCAAATCTAGTATAAATGCACTACCATCTTAACATTTGTATTCCTGCAACACTCATCTTGGATTATTTGATCTTAGAGGCCCATACCTCAATGCTATATGTTATCCCTGATCTTATAGCAGTTTTATTTGATCTTAGAGGCCCATACCTCAATGCTATATGTTATCCCTGCTCTTATAACAGTTTTACATAATTATTCTACAGAACTTGCAATTTAACTTTGACAGGTATCCTCCTAATGCGTAACATTTCAATAGACTTCTCAATTTGAACCATCTTATCTTAATTGTATGTGTTACATCTTCATCTAAGTCATGCCATTCTCATGGAACTTCGAGCGAAAACATATGAATTGACTGCATTTACACACCACAACCCCTTCTAATGTCACATAACCTTCACCTTCTTGTGGTTGCTTGAATCGCAGTGCATATATTCTGTTGCACTTCTACTTATGCTAACATCCTCACTTACTAGATCGCTCCGGCCTAGCATTTTCAAGTGCTTACAGTAACCCCTTCCCCCAAAATATAATATTTCTGTAGGATAGGCCATTTGGGAAGAAAGGGAATGCGGAAAAGGTTCAAAACTACAGAAAATAGTGTATATAGTTTACACTGTACCTTTGACACAGACATCATATTTGTTGTGAGAGTGCCAGTCTTGTCACTGCAGATTACTGTCGTGCAGCCCAAGGTTTCTACGGACGGCAAGGATCTCACAATAGCATTTAAACGAGCCATTCGCTTTGTCCCAAGGGCCAAACACCTGCCATAATCAGATAAAAGTACATAGGATTCTCTACCTTTCTTTTCTTTTTCTCTTTTTTTGTTGAGGGGTGAGGGGATAGAGGAGATTGAAAAACGAGCATAAAATAAACGTAAAAGAACAAAAACGTATCTTTGAGCAACATACCTAAACAATAACAAAGCATGATAAAAGATATAGTGGTAAGTATGTTGGGAAGTCTTATACACCATGGTGGAGGATAACTCGTGTATAATATTTTTCTTCAATTTTGACCAAAAATCGAGCATGAGAAGCATATTATTCAGTGAATATCTCTGGTTTTATCGTACTTGGGTTTTTTTTAGATCGAACTTGGTTTATTGACTGCCACAAGTAATACTAAGGAGAGTACAAATATTCTCCTACCCATGCTAGCAATAAGACCAGAGACTCATGCACTGGATACATGAAACAGGAGAGGAGATGTAAGCAGATGTATGGGATACAAGTCACACTTTGTCGATTTCCTGACATACAAACCATTTGTCCAGAAGTAATTGATGGAACAACATTTTACATCTATAAATCTCTATACTTACTACTTATAAAAGCTTCAATCTGTGTTAGTACTTTAGCATGTGTCTTTTAAGTTTTTCAACTACCAAACTGCAGCTATACTTGATCAACTATTTCAAACATACAGAAGGAAGGATAGTCTTTTTCATTTTAGCAAAACTTGAACAGACTTCATGATTGTATTTTACAATAAGTTCCCATCATAACTAGAGAAAAGACATAAAGTCACCACTGAAGTTGTCCCGAATTTTCAAAAAGGCACCTTAACTTTGCGGGTGTCCTATTACCCCATTGAACAACTTCAAAATAGTATGTATACCCCATTTTTCACCCAATACCACTTCTACAAAAATATTTGTATGTTACGCACTAATAGTCACTTGCCACGTGTTAAAAATAATTTTTAATTATTTTTATTTGATTTCTTTGCTTTTCTTTTTCTTTTTTTCTTTTTTCCTTTCTCTTTTTTCTTCGCCTCAACTTCTGTTCTTCTGTAATTCCCTTCATCGCGCTGCAACAGTCGTCAAACCCGCTGTGGCAGGGCGGATCAACACTATCAATTATTTGTCAAACTACCACCAATTAATTTATTTATGAAAATAAATACCGTCAAATAATCAAAATCTAAATACTCAAAATATCACCAAGTCAAAATCTGACATTTAAATCACCACCTTCTCCAACTTCTTACTCCCAAATCGAGTTTCCCATAGTTTAACTACTCCCAAATCCCAATCTTGATTTGTAAGAGGAAAAAAAATCACTAAACTAATTTGTTTTTCAAAAAAAAAAAAGAAGAATAAGAATGAACACAATAACATTAGTTTAAAAAAACACAAAGACCAGAAAGGAAAAAGAGAAAAAGAGAAAAAAAAGAAGGAAGACATGGATGCCCAAGAAATATGGGTAAGCTAATGATGGTAGGGAAGATGAGAAAAAAGATTTGAAAAATTAAAAACTATTCCTAATAAAGTTTAAAAAAATTAATACATGAGTATTGGGAGTGCCACATGGCAATTTTACGTTGGTCTGAAGCTGTATCAAGAGTCCTTCACGCGCCCATATTTTGTGACAACACGAGTGGTGTTACAATTAGTCAAAAGGGTATATTTATTGTGGATTTAGATGGTTTCGTGGGGTAATAGGACACCCGCAAAGTTAAGGTGTCTTTTTGAAAATTCAGAAAAACTTCAGTGGTGACTTTATGTCTTTTCTCTCAAAACTAACATATGTTTGTGTTAAGTTATACTTTGAAGTGAAGATAACTGCATATAACACAGACCAAAAAGAGAATTAAATATAAAAAATCAGTACATAAATGGAGAACTGTTTTTTTTGGATAAAGTAAAAAATTATATTAACAGCATGGACATAAAGAGACGTCCATATACAAGAAGTATACAAAGAAAAGTAAGAAACCTACAAAAAGATATGATTTTCTACGAACACCCAATTATCGATATATAAAGAGACCTCACGGGTATAAATGGAGAGCTAACTAAAACCATTATGGTGCTACTATTACAAAAACAGATGAACTATGAAAACATTTATTTTTAGCTTTACTTAATATACAAAGCTTAAAAAGAATAGTGTTTAATCAAATGTTCAATACATACTGTCAGTACATACATTAGCAGGTTCAAGATATGCAGAACAAAGTACACAACCGCATAAAGATTCTTCCACCACAAAAAATAAGATAGGAAGTGAACCATGACACGTGAGATAGCTAAACAAAAGTAATAGCAAAGATATAATTGAAAAATGGGAGGGGGGGAGGGGGGGAGCTCGTGTGGAACCTTTTATTCTGGCGTAACAGCGGTAGAACGTAAGAACGTATTACGGCAGCCTAACATAGGGGACGACGGTACGGTAAACTCTGCCAAAATATGAGACCCGAAGCGAATGCATTATGCCCGGTTTAATCAGTTACACCAGCTAACATAACAACACTCAACACTCCGAGTGGCATAGGCGCTGGAAGACCAGTTAAGGTCTCGTAAGATAGAGTGACCCACGCACAGCGGCTTCAGGTTCTAAACCATTGCAAGCAACCTTCAAAACCCCTTTGAGCCGTGACAAGGAGTGGCGAAACGCACTCGATAGTTGCACCCGTTCCGGATCTTCGTCCTGCCAATCCTCCTGTCAAGGTGAGAGCTCTCTTCCCATGGCAAGCGCTACCTCACCCCTTGCTTCGCGCAAAAAAAGGAAAATTGCCTGGGAAAACAGTCCCAAGGGAAGCTTCTCGCTAGTGCTTTGCCCCGCCACTGAACATTGCGTTGTTATGGTTAATAAACAGCCTTAAAGTGGTTCCGAATGACCTTGAGGAGGCCTCAGAGAAGCACCTTTCTCGCTCGAAGGATCTATGAAAAGAGTGTCCCACTACGAATTCCTATCCCATTAATAAAGTACAGATAAATAATATATTCCAAGCCCGACTTTTAAAGCATATGCATTGAAAAAAACCTTTGGCTTTGGACTTTCTGCTTTGATAGATCTTTCCTCTAAAAATAGGTCTTACCTAACCCACTATGTCCTTTGTTTAATACCCATTTTCAGGAGAGGGAATCTTGAATTGAAAACCCTTTCTTCTGCCCTCGCCACTTCGTTCGCTGACCCTATCCACCTCTACTTTCTTCTGTTAACTCTAATCTAAACCTCTTTCAATTTATCATATAAACAAACAGGCAGGGGGCCGTCCCCAATTGTTGCGGTTTTAGTGTCTTAACGTTCGTATTGACGTTGTGATCATTTTTTGGGTTGCGTGGCAGTGAACGAAGGTCGTTCGAAAGGGCAAAGCTATGAAACTGTTAATTTGGAGCGCGCGGTCTGCATTTGAGGTAGGTTACGACTTACCGGTCTTAAGATTGAGCTTGCAAATGTGAATTCATGTGAAATAGCTAGAATTGGGTTGGGTTTGTAGTTGAAGCACGTGTAATTATTAGAATTTATGCTCAATAACATTTTTCAATGATTTTGTTGTCATATAGGACAGCAGTACGATACGGATCACTAGTACCATACGTGAAACACTTGGACTTTACTACCTTAGCCTTGCTAAATCACTCGCACCCGGTCATCATTCCATAGTTTCTGTTGTCATCGATGTACCCTAGTTATTACAAATAAGGTTGGGACATTCTAGTTTATAAAAACTTTATCAGTGTAAAGATTCTCTCAGACATTGTTAAAAAAATTGTAAAATCAAAGACTAACTTGAAGATATTTTTACCAAGTCGCTCACTAATTCACAGATCAACAACATTTGCAACAAGCTTGATACACAACTTGTAAGCACCAACTTGAGGGGGACCGTTAAGAATCTTGTAAAAACGATATTGTGTATCAATTAGGATAGTTAGAAGTAACTAGATTGATTATGTAGTTACATAGAACCGTCCTATCTTAGCACGTGTATATTCACTCTTTGAGACCCAATAGCTTGAGGGAATAATCAAGTTGAGTTTCTCTCCATCCTCTCTTCTTTTGTCTTACTTTATCACTATTATATTTAACATTTATAGGTAAAATAACCTTCTAACTAAATTGTAAAATTACTGTTTGCCATCTTCCACTACTATCACAGGCAATGCATGTGTGTCCAAGAGGAAGAGAACTGAGAGGAGAAAGTCTTGCAGTCTTTTCCCCATCAGCATCTACCTAAAATCAAAAGTTGGCCTAAAAGCTTACTGTCCTTTTTATTTAAACTGGGGCTTCACTGCATATAGGAAAGATGAAAACACCTTATCAGCACATAAAATGTTTTAAAGCGACAACTTTCTGGCAGCATATCAGAATGGACAGAGAACTTAAACAAAGAGCATAATGGCTACATGTAATATGCAAAGCACTAACTCAACAGATAAACAAAGAAACATTGAACAAGCATGGATTATCTTTGAAGCCAATAACAAAATACACGGTTCAATTGACAAAACTCATTTTATGGCATACTAATCAGAATATAAATCTTAAGCCATGAGACACCTGTTAAAAAAAATTCAACGTTTATTCTCTGTGCAGAGGACTAACTGTGAAGTCACTCTTTTTGCTGAAACACACAATGACTTTTGCATCTGGCTCCAGCAGTAACATTTTGGTGGCATATTTCTTGGTTCTTCTACCCTCTTAAGTTTGTTTTTTTTGTTTGAAAGCATTATGTAAAGATAATGACATCCATGCAAGTATCCCAACTGGAAAATACCCAGATATCTTATACCAGACACCAATTAAGAATTTAAAGAACATGGTTACACACACTCACGTTGTAACAACAGCAGGAAGCCCTTCAGGGATTGCTGCAACAGCCAGGGCAACTGCAATCTAAACAAGGAAGAGAGAAGTATGTGTCATCAGTTGTATAGTCAGAACCAAAATCAGCCCATGTAAAGAATTCGAATGAAGCAAGGACAAAAAAGGACCAACCACAGAAGGATAACAAACATAATATGCTAACTAAACAACAAATAATCCCACGAAAATATCACTCATGAGGAAAATAACTGTTAAATACTTGTGATAATACAAATAAAACATTTTTTAAATAAAGTCTCTAGAACAGCTTCTAAACAAGAGCAATGCCAGAGGAACTCCAAAACCAAAAACTGACTTGATAAGAATAATAAGAGAGAAGAACTTGAAAAAAATGAAGCACGAAGAAAGAGCCCCCTCAAATGAGAAGTGTGGAAGCAAAGCAAACATTGAAGTACTGCAGTAAACTAAAACAACATGATAACAATTTAAAATTCAAATCATCCTAAGCTTAAGCAACTTAATTAGACTAAAAATTACTACAATAACTAAAGTAAATTTCAACGCTCCTTCTTTCCTTTAATTACTGTAATTTAAAAACTGTTCCTCCTCAATTTTTGCTTTGGTGGTTGGTGCTGAATTCTCTTGATTGTTTTTGAACTTGCAAAATTCTTCTTCTTTCTTTTTCTTCTTTTGGTTTTGTGGTTAAAAACACCCTCAATAATCTTGTATTGCTTGGAAGCTCTTCTGAAAGTGTTTTTTTCTGGACAATGATAAGATTTGCCAGAAATTGTTGCAAGGATTTTACTTCCATCACAACATCCCATAAAACATAGGTTTCAAAATATGGTTTCATTCTCACAGACCAAATGTGATAGTTTATGTTGGTGAAAATTTGTGGGGTATTGAAAGAGACTGTTGGTTGCCATGGTTGAAAAGTGGGTTGAAAATATCCCTGACGGTTTAAGGATGATTGAAAGAAGCCTTTACGGGTTAAAAGATGGGTTGTAAATAGCCCTTGCAGGTTGAAAATAGTTTTTTAGAAGAACTCACAGATCTCATAACATCAATGAGGCTCTTGATACCATTGTTTGGTTTTTTAAAAAGATGGGACAGCAAAAAAAGGATTGGAAATGTCTTTCGATAATTTTATCAATCACAAGAGAGTTTTAAATAGCCAACTTTAAACACAAAATCTGCATAATTTAAAATTTAAAAAACTAAAATATCTCAACTAACTAGAACAACCTGATAACAATTTAAAATTCAAATCATCCTAACCTTAAGTGACTTAATTATACTAAAAAATATTGCAGTAACTAGAGTAAATTTCGACAAATAGTACCGTTAATTAGAGATATCATATCTCTCCCACGTGTGATTCATCCTAACAACAATCAATTAGGTTAAAAAAGTGCCTCTACACATGAAAAAAACTACTTAAAAGGGCAAAAGAGACAAAGGCTTCCTACATAGATTAAACATGCCAAGATTCTGGTTAATGTACATTATTAACTAATGAAAATAAAATCTGTCAGGTAATACCTAGCATTTTATTTTTATTTTGAGAAGGTAACAACTCAGGTAATACCTAGCATTGAAACAAAATCAGTCATATGATCAAACATAACATCATTTAAGTGCTCCGTAATAATAAATAAGCAAGGGAAAGGTCTATTATCAGACACTTAAAAACTTCAGTGTAGCTGTACTTTAACATTTAAACCCACGTGTGAACTTGCATAATCCAGGAAAAATTGATTAGTAATGCTTTCAATGAGATTCATATACCTTAAAGTAATGTATTGCACCTCGCAAGAAGCCACCATGGGCAGGATCACTAAAATGCCCAATGTTTACCACCCAAACTAGCACACATATTCCTGCAATGATCTAAAAGAACGAAAGAATAGCTTCAGAAGCAAATAACATAACAAAGATTGATGACAAATATGGATGAACAAATAAGTTTCTAGGTAGCATTAGGTGGTAAGTGAAATCTCATGACCTGTTAGACAGATAAGTATCAGCTCCCGATTAAATGTTTCACTTAACCCCATTTAGCAATACAGCATACCCATGTTTCTTGGACAAGATACTATGAAATAAGAGAAATAGGGCACATTTACTTCCTTAAAGAACTTTGTAGCTTCCTTCATTATCTCAAATGCTCTCCTTCCTTGTATTATGGGGGGGGGGGGGGGGGGGGGGGGGGGGGGGGGGGGGGGGGGGGGGGGGGGGGGGGGGGGGGGGGGGGGGGGGGGGGGGGGGGG
>JAJONR010016913.1:0-11644 GCA_029582245.1 Solanum etuberosum
CCCCCCCCCCCCCCCCCCCCCCCCCCCCCCCCCCCCCCCCCCCCCCCCCCCCCCCCCCCCCCCCCCCCCCCCCCCCCCCACGTGGAAGTATGGGGTTTCTCTTCTTACTTAATGTAATTTGGAAATGAAGCGTAGAATGACTATATCGATCTTAGGTATTTGAAGATTATTTGCTCAAATCTATCTAAAATGCTTGAGAAATTCAGTATTGTTCTAAAGCTTATTTGGGTAATCTAGATTTCAGATATTGAGAGATCTGATACCCCATACCGATCAAAAGCGAGACACTGCGTCATTCTTGTTGGAGGTACATTCTATTAGTTGAAAACCAGTTTACCTTTTGCTTTATTTGTTCATTTTCTTTGTAAGTTTTGATCTCTTGGTGATAGTTGATATTTGTATGCAGGTAATTCAGTACGTACAGTATTTACAGGAGAAGGTACAGAAGTATGAAGGATCATATCCGCCTTGGAGCTCAGAGCCTACAAAGCTTATGCCATGGGTAAATTCCTCTAGCTAGTTTCGTGACGTATCAATTTTCTTATCAAAGGTTTTTGGTTGTGAATTTTGGGTTGCGTTTTCTAGCTCTCAGCTGTAAGAAAGACTTATTCTTCTTATACATAGAACACTCATGCTTCAGGTTATTATATGATAATCAACTTACAAAGTGGAGATTAATATGGAAAGTCTTGCTTATATTGCTAGCTAATCCAATATACTAAACATCATAAACTTACTGAATAATGCATAAGCTACCGATATTGCTGCACAAATAAAAGATGCATCTTACCTTACTCTTTTTCATTAAAGTGCTGCATTTTTTGCACCGACACTGCGAATCATTCTTGAGTGTGGCCAAAATGGGGAGAGAAAAGCAGGTGGTAAGAAACACTGAAAGTTGTGACCTCTTGTCTCCAGTGTCCATATCGATTGACATTTCTTCCTAATATTCTCTGTCCATCTCTCTCTCTTACACACACACACACATGCGTGATGCACAAAAACAAAAACACCACCCTCAGATGAACATTGACGTGCACGTATTTCACATTATACTTGTATACAAATAGATCCATGATTAGGCTATGTCTGTGCTTTCATTTTGTGCGTGATGCACAAAAACAAAAACACCACCCTCAGATGAACATTGATGTGCACGTATTTCACATTATACTTGTATACAGATAGATTCATGATTAGGCTATGTCTTTGTGGCCCATTCTTTTTGTTGTGTATCTGTTCACTGCTACTTCCGTGAATGTA
Source organism: Solanum etuberosum (assembly GCA_029582245.1). Taxonomy (NCBI): domain Eukaryota; kingdom Viridiplantae; phylum Streptophyta; class Magnoliopsida; order Solanales; family Solanaceae; genus Solanum; species Solanum etuberosum. The sequence continues at coordinate 1,264 of JAJONR010016913.1, forward strand.
TGCATGGCTGTGCTTGCTCCTGATTTTCTGGATTTACACTTAAGTAAGATCAATTTCGACTTTGTTGTTCATATGAACTTGATTATTGTTTTTTTTTTCTAATAATATAAGTAAATTAACCAAGTAAAAAGCTCCAAGTGGATACTCAAAAACTATACCAATGCTTTGGTGCTGCAGTTACATGTGTATAAAGTCTAGCATTTCCAATGCTGTCAAAATCATATACATCATTCATTCTACAACAAAAATACACCTATATTTCAAAAAATAAATCTGCAGGTTTCTTTCCTTCAAAGCACCTGTAGTTCCTTTTAACTACAATGTCCATAATATGCATACTGGGACTCTCTTTCATAGTGTCTTTTCTGTTTCTCCGTAATCTGTCCTCCCCAAAATTGTGCGGTTTCCTTCAGGGTTCTTGGCACAACAATGTAGCATCTGTTGCACAAGTGGAAGCCCCTCTGCTAAATGCTAATCGTCTCGAGTCCAAAAGGCTTCTTTTGTAGCAATTGATCTGAAACATGCAACTTTTAGTGGTACAGACAACTTTTTGTGGTACTTCATCTTCCATGGCCATCTGTCATTGTCAGTAATTTATAACTACATCCCACTGTGAACCTGCCATCCTTCCTTGCTTTCCACCATAGTTTGTCTGGTTTTTGGGTCAACTCCTTGATGCTTTTTGTGTCTCAAAAAATTTGAGCGACCCTTTGTCTTTTAGTCTTGAGAATATCTTCTAAACCGTATATTCCATCTGCCGGTCCTGCTTCTGGCAGCTGTACTTCAGTATTTACAGCAATGCAATACAAATCAAGGGGTTTAACTCCATGAATTGTGTTCCTTCCCAGCCATATCTCTTTCCATAGTCTAGTTTCTGTCACTTCTCATTCTTATTGCTTACTGCGCCTTCAATAAGATGAGTTTTAGTTTCATTATTTATTGGTATTGTGTCTTTACTCCTGTAAGATTATAATAGGTCCCCTCTTGTTCCATTTTCTTCCCTTCTCTGAAGAGTTCAAGTCCAAAGGTACAGTTTGGCAATGATTTTTCCGATAAATGTGATTTGGGCAATGAAAAGTCCATAAGTGCAACTTAGGCTATCGTATTAACTCATAATTTGTGTCTCATCTTGTTCCAAGCAGTAACAGTTGTATTTTTGTTTGCAAGTTAAAAGTTCTTTTTATATGGTCCAGAGAAACAGTCATTGGCGCATGCAAAGTTTACCAGCACAGCCACATGCCTTGAAGAATGGTAGTGGCCCAGAATCAACATACCTGGGAAGGTTTGATGAAAATCTCGCAACTGTTACTTCTACAATGCAACCAAATCAGCAGAATCCAATTGAATCTCATACTAGCAGGGATGTATCATTTAAAGCAATTGATCAACAAAATGAACTAGCTAACAAGTCAATCACAACACCCATTCCTCTTCAGGCCGGTATGCCGATGCCAGTGCCAAACAATAGTGCTTTCTCAGAGCCTCAACCCAGACCAGTTTCTGATCAATGTCCTAACACAACTGATGCTCTGAATCATGACGAGGATGAGGAAATTGATGGAGGCAGAATCAGCCTTTCAAGTTCATACTCTCAGGGGTGAGTAATTATCTAACTTTTACAGTTGGGAATAGAGTTAATCAAAATGTGGTCTCTCCATATCTTATTTGCTCACTTTTGATTCTCTTCAATTGTTAGTAATCTCTATTTCTTGTTTCTTTTATGTGGGACATGCTGTTGATCTGGATATTCAGTTGTAGCATCCTCTGCAATATCTTCAGTTTCTTGTGGATGTCTTTTCATTATATTAAGCTTGTCTAACTCTCATCACTCATCTGCAACTTTTATGAACTTGTAAATTCTACGTTGTTTGGCTAGTGCACAAACCACTAGGCTGAAAGTACTGTGTGTGTGTGAAAATTGTGTCCTTAAAATTATTCGACTACTTGGTAAAGATAGTCGAGGGAAAATAACACAGATTAATGTGAGAAGCAGAAATATATAGAGCAGAAAAGTTAATGACACGGCTATGTTTCTATACTGGTTCGGAACCAATGTGGGTATCCTTGTCCAGTCCCCTTGGTTGCAAGGAGCTTCTCTTTAGCACTACCTGTTTTGTTTACACAACGTGTGGTTTTGAATTTGTGCACCACCAACAATTAACAGCTGGTTTTCGTGTTCTAGCTCACCAACAAACAACTTCTTTTGGTTTTGTAGAACTATCTTTGACACAACCAGATCTCTCTATGTGTATCTCTCTTTACTTTTTTTCGCTGTAAATCTACAATAGTTTGTGAAATGCAGAGCTTTGAGAAGAATAAGGAAGGTCTTGAGAGGAATGTAAGATATGTAACTCCTTCATTGCCTGACTATTCCTATTTGTCCTCCAATTTGAATAATCTTAGTCGTTGAGTCTTCATAGTTGATTTCCCTAAAACTTGACCAAACTTTGCGGGTGACGATCTTGATTGAGTATTCGCGACTCTTTTCCTTGTTTGTCTTGATATCCCGGATCCTTTGCCGAACTGGATGAGATTATGTATAGGTACATTTATCACAATAGGCTGTGAGAGAGAGATTTCAATTTTGGCAGCCCAAGAGATTTTGCTCAAGATCCTTTTATTTGATTGGAATCTTAAGAGATTCTCCTTAGATGTAGTAGGTCTTCTTTTCCAGATTATTTGGGATACAATTTCTTCCGCTTTGATTGATCTTGTGTGATTGAATCTTTCCATGTACCAACGTTCTGGAGGTCTTCTTTTGGTCTTGACTGATCTTGTGTGACTGAATCTTTCCTTTTATCAAAAGAATCTTCTTTTGAACTTTGACAAGTCTTGTGTAATTGAGGCTTTCCTTTGATGGGACTTCTCTATCAGTACTCTGGAGGTTCCCCCTTTTTTGTAGCTCATCAAATCTTCCTGATATGTAGGCCTTATGGTGATAGCCACCTTGCTTGTATGCTTGGTTCCTTTTGGTTTGTTTGTCTTAAATGGAGTATTTGTGCATCGTCTTCTTCCTTCTCGTGAAATAATATAGTCAGTAGTTAATTACTTTGACATTATCAAAATCTAGTTACCCTGTCCTGGCCTGGGAGGCAAATACTTGAGTGTCGGGGACCTTATACATCATAATGTTCCTCTTTAGTTTTGAGAAGATGCGTTTCATGCTGCATGTTTACTTGAACCAATTCAACAAGTTGTTTTCTTCTTGTGTTTCATATGTTCAATCACATTTAAAATTATGGCATATTGAGTTCAGCATATTGCCAAAAGTACTGTTCATTCTCATCTTTGTAATTGAGAAATGAACCCAGTAAAGCTGTAGTGGAGAATGATATCTTAAGTAAGAACCAAGTGTGTTTGAATTTATACATACATATCTATTTTATATAAAGGTGGCCTTCGGGCTAGCTTGTGCGCATCTCGAGTAGAATACCGGCTACCTCCCACCCTTCCTTCTTTTTGCTGTTCTACTTTCATATGCACATAGAACAGATGTAGTCAGTTATCTATTATCAATGTTTCATCCAGGGTTGTTACAGGACTTGTGATATCTCTGGATTGGCTTGCCTTGATGTCAACATTATATTTCTACTGATCATTGATTTGGTCTAATCAGGTTTCTAACTTCATTGTCGCAAGCGCTGCAGAGTACCGGTCTAGATCTTTCAAAGGCTACTATCTCAGTGCAGATTGATTTTGGGAAGCGCGCAAACCAAGCAATGACCTCAGGGCCATCTATTGCGAAGGTATGAATCTTTTCCAACTTGTTTCAAACGAGAAGCAAATATGTTCGAGACAATGCACTGCATCCACTCACCTATCGTCTTCCTTGAGGCGCATGAGCATCCTAGATTAATCCTTTAACGCTTCACCTACTCTCCACTGTACACTTACCTATTCATTTGCATTTAACTCTAGGATGGCGAGAATCCTACACTCTCTGGTCATCAACATATGGATCATTTCGGAGAGGCAAGCAATGATGAAGATTTGGACCAAGCTCAAAAGAGACTGAAGATATAGATACTACAATAGCATGGTCATTCCCAGCTAAATCAACTTAGTTTTATATGTATATCCCATTTGTTTTTTCGTCCCCAAATCATGTTCATAGAAATGCATCCTTTTTACTTCTCTTCCCTTTTCATTTTGATGTTTTTCTTTCTTTCTCAGGGGTGATTTCATCTTTCTTGTGTTTGGTTTAATCTCGCGATATTCAGATTTATCAAGAGGTTAATAATTGATATCTAGAAGAGTATGCTGTAGATATCTTTTTTTCGACTTCGCCATGGATGATAGTGTAATAATTGGAAGCTAGTTATTTTACAGGGCAAAAGCTATAGTTAATATATATGCAAATTATACAACAATCATTATAGTATTGGAAAACTTGCAGGAAGTGTCATTTGCACATCATCTGTTAAATTGTGAGGAATTACGCCTAAATTTTCAAGGTCAAAAGTCAAAACTCGTATTTCCTGAAGTGTTGCCCATGTGGCAAGCAAATCACTCACCTCCAAGGACATTCTTGTAAATCACCTGTTAAACTGCAAGTGATAAATTTCATATGAAACAGAAATATGATGATGATTGAGAAAATAAGTCAAAAAAGGAAAAATACACACATTAAGAGAGAAAATGATGAATTACTTAACAAGAGTTGATGATGAAACTTAACATTCTGTATGAGACCTCAGAATTTATTATTACAATTAAATAGTGAGGAATAGACTAGATACACATAGTAAAGTAACTTGCTCTGTTTTAATTTGTTTATTTTTTTAAAAAAATCTCTTTCTATTTTTGTCAAAAAAAATTCACATAATATGTTTGAAATCACACGATTAAATAACATTTTAGTACATTTTATATATCTTTAATTTAAAGTTACGAGATTAAAAAGTTTTCTTTACTTTCTCAAACTCCGTATCAAATCAAAATTAGATAAACATATTGAAATGGAAGAAGTAACACAAAAGTCATAGTTTCTTATTTTTGCCTTTTAAAGATTTTTCACAACAATCGATATACTTACGGTTGATAGTTCCTCCATACTAATTTGTAAGATATTACTCTAATTGTGAGATGTTTCAAGAAAGTTCATACTATTTCATTAATATCAAAGGAGAGTCTCGAAACAACGATAAAGGTAGAGCTGTCAATATGGGCTGACCCACCCCATCCGGGCTAATTCATACAGACTTTGAAATTTGACGGGTCAGGCTGGGCTAACCCATTTTTGTGTGGGCCAGAAAATGGTCAGCCAGCCCACAAGTATGTGGGCTACGGGCTTTGCTGGACCAGCCCTTTTTTCTTAAAAGTATATTTTTTTTATAATTTTTTAAATTAAATTATAATTTAAAAATATTATCATAAATATCGACAAGATAATATTACATGGTGTTCGTATTCAAATACACAAATAAAATTATCTTTATAATATTTATTAAGTTTGATTTCAAGTAAAAGCATAAATAGCTATATAGAACTATTAACTTAATTGTTTTCCAATGATCAGAATAAAACACAAAAACTATGACAATATTCCACAGGCTATGGCCTATGTAGTGATTCCCTAGAAATTTTAGGAAATTTTTATTTTATGTAGTACATTTTTTATAAACATAATTTGTATTTAAACTGTAATATTTCAAACTTTAAACATATTTTGAGTTTAGACTCTTGTTATTTTTAATAATTTATTTTATTTTTATTTGGCCCACGGGCCGGCCCTATCAATATTTCTCAAGCCCCACAAATCGACAGACTTATTCAGGCCGGGCTAAAAAACTCTTTTCTTAAATGGACTCCAAAAATCGTATCCCAACCCTATCAAATCACGGATTAGGCCAAGCCGGCCTAGCCCATATTGACGGCTCTAGATAAAGGATTTATAATCACATGTTTAAGTTGTGGAATGAACAGACTTGTAAGAGGAGCATAACAGTAAGCAAGTTTAACAAACTAGGATTTTTATTGTTGAATGATTATATTGAAGATAGAACACAATATAAGGAAAACAAAGGGTTAATTGAGTCTACATTTCACTGCCTCCACTTTTTAAGATCATAACAAACTCAAAGAGCCCTCTAAACCTATCACCAATAACATGTCATTCATTCCTAAGAATATCAACATGTAACTAACAAAGGATGATGAAATGATGTATATTTTTGAACTGACAACTCTACAAAAAGAAACAAAAAGGACTTAGAATTTACAACAGAGAAGTCTTTGTCTCCAACCCTTATAATGTCTCCGTTCTGCCTTCGCCATTCTTACTGGACTACTGTTCCATTCAGATTGTAAGCTGTAAAGATACGATAAACACAAGGAAAATGTTAGTAAAAACCGACAGCTACTGGAATATGATGGGAAATAGGAGTGTAGTATAAGATGTCGCGAACAATTACACTGGGAAGGCAAAGGATCTGGCACTGGTTGTGCTGCTATCTGACCGAAGAGAGATGTTACCCGAATGTGTGATATGCCCTGAGTAAGAAATCAAACCAGATGCAGGTCCAAAACTTGCCTCTCCATTTGCAAAATGACCATGCACACCGAGGGGGATATTACCAGAGTTCTTTTCCTCGAGATTAGCCACATTTGGGGGGTCGAGTGATTTGGCGTGAATAGTACTGCTATTGCTGGAGTCTACACTATTGGCAAAATGAACTTGAGTAGCAGCTGAAAAGCTGTCAGAACTCCCATCCTTTTGACCGGAGACGGCCTCTAATTTATGGGATTGTTCAGGCAAGTGTTCGCCACTTTTCGCCACACTGCTACTTAAAGCCAGCTCAGTCAAGTTGAAGTCGCAAGTAATAGCTCCAGATTCCGACTTGCTATTGTTAGAGAAGTTGCTACCTGGTCCATTGTTGTTTGTTCTATCAACTGCCGAGACTGTATTTTGGCTGTTGAAAGCTGCTATAAAAGTAGGCATCTGCAATTCAAGAGAAATTGCATTCGCAATCAAGTTTTACCACGGGAATGTATCTAAAAAACATGCACATAGAGTTATTAACCATATGGCATCTTAGGTGAATTCATAAATATAACATAATCAAACCTGATTAGCCTGCTGTGCTGATTGATCAGCATCAGAGTTCGATTCCTTAAAATTCTGAATGTCGGATTCTTTTTCTGATATGTTCGTAGCTTTTGCCGTTGTAGTATCTTTTGATCCAAAAATCTTCATCACATCCAGATAAGAATCCTTGTCAGCATCTTTGCTCATATTATCTTCCAAGAAGGGGTTTATACCATTTGGAACAAGTGATTTAGTATCCTCATCTTCTTTAGTTGTATGATGATCAACAGAAATTTTGACGGCACTTTCAACTGATGAAGCTTCGAACTCACCGGATGAGACCAATTCACTGTCAACACCTTCCCTTGTGTTTCTAGGCTGATGTTCGTCAGCAGCTAGAGAAATAGACGAGTCAGGCAGATCATATTTCCTGTTTTCAGTCACAATTTTATCCATGAGAGAAACACCCTCATCCATGCATATGTCTTTCATAATGTTATAGTTATTCTCTTTGTAGCAAATTGTCGATTCAGGCAATTTGAATTCCAGGACACCCTTATCGGTGTATAAATGAGTGTCTGTACCAAACAACTCTGAAAGAGAGGTAAATTGTGCACTAGAGACTACGGTTTCCTTTTCTTTATCGTCGAAGAAATTCACAATCATAGGGTCCTCAAATTTGGGAATACTCCAGGGGTGATCTCTATCTGCTGTATCACATGCAAAAGGATTTCCATTTCTCTTGCAAGAAGTTAAATTAGACAGGGCTTCGTCCGGATCATCTTTCAGAGGTGAAGCTCTAATTTCATGTTTGTTACTTCTTGAAATATCTTCGAAAAATACAGAGTCGTCAAGTTCCTGAACATTCCAGAATTCATTCCTCTCCTTTTCACACGCCAAAGAGTCTTTAGTGCCATCACGACCATTTGGATCAAGCAGATCTTTCGTTGGCAAGACTAAAGACTTAGAGTCCTTGCAACCATTTGAGTGAGTTAACATTTCATCCGGATTTTCCGTCATCATAGCCTTCTATTTAGCGTGTTAAGTCACTGGCATCACATTCAAATGTTTCAGAATCATGCACAACTGATACAAACAGATGATCGATTGCCACAGACGAGTTTAACTTCTCAATGCAAGAACCAAGTTGAGAGATAATATATATATCGAGTCGTGTTTAGATTCCATAACTAGACAAAGGATTTGAACAAAGTCAATGGATGAAACGATAATAAAAAAACATGCATCAGATTAATCCAGTGACGAGGTTATCTTAGCAGCAGCGGCAAATTGCAGAAATAAGAGATTAGTACTCACAAGCTTTCAAATAGTACATCAGTGGATCAAATCTTGAGAAATACACAGAAGCAGTGAGGTAGATACAGCTCAGAAACCTGCGACAACAGAATTTACAAATATATTTAGGAGGAATTGGCCGTGAATAATTGTAATTTTAGCAACATATTCGAGCTAAAACAAATGAAGCAGCAGAAAACAACATAGCATAACAGGGCAAGCCTTCTTGTCATTATAACGAGAGGGCAGCGGCCAAAAATGCACTATAAATCAATCTAACACTGCCTCAATCCCAGACTAATTAGTACGGACGGATAAATGAATCCTCCTCTATAACCAACCATACCACTCTATAGCACCACCACCACCACCAACAACAACAACGTACACCTATCCTTACACTAGCATACAAGTCTCTGACCAAATACAATAGGAAGCCCAAAAAAGAAACTAGGACGGCAGTGAACCAGTTTCAAATACGTCTGACTACCATATCAACAGGTAGATCTAATGCATTTCGCGCGATAAACATGAGGAACTGTTGAAAATAGTTCAGATCATCTAACATGAGTTCAAGAACAAATCAGCTGATTTTCAGTTACATAGGATTCACAAACTAAAAATATATTTTTTCAAAAAAAACAAACAACAAAAGTGCATAATGATCTCAATCAAATACAACAACATACCTAATGTAATCTCATAAGTGGGGTCTGGAGAGGGTGTGTGTACGCAGACCTTAGAGAGATTGTTTCTGATATACCCTCAGCTCAATGATCTCAATCAAATATGCCATAAAATAACAAAAAAAGAAAAAGCAAGTTGCCTCACTTCCTGTACAAAAAAATCACTTTTTTAATGCTTAATAGCCTAAACCATGTTGCTTGGACTCTCCAAAACCGTTGTCGCCCTCGTGTCAGATCTTTCAAAAATGCACTATCTCATCGACTTTTTCTGAGAGTCCGAGCAACATAGGCCTAAACTACATTATATCCTAACTTTGTCAATAGATGATGAAAAAGACACATTTCACTTTGAAATTTTTGTACAAAGCTTTTTTTTTTTTAACGGCTAAATTACAAATCCCATCTCCTAAGTCAAATGACCATTCCCCACCATTTATGTTTTGTCCTTTAGCTCTATTAAACAAATTAATATTAATCGCTTCTAACTAGATCTAATCCTAATTAGTAGCAATAATAATATTTTAATTCACCCCCTCAAAAAAATTAATAAAAAATTACTACTAGAAAACAATGAAAAAGGCCTTACATTCTGGCAGGTTCTTATCAGATCCCAAGAAAATTCACAATCTCATTACCAATAAATAATCTAGTTAGTATTTTAATTTCTTTAATCATATGATTAACCATGTTCACAATATCAAGAAATAAAAATCATAGAAAATAACAAGAAAAAACTTACGCGGACTTTTCAAAAATATTGTCATACCTTAAAGAAAATACATTATTTTTAGATGATCTGACACGAGATTTTGTGGAAAGATAAGTGGAGAAGGAAAAAGGTAAATGAAGATATAAAATCCTAAAATGTGAAATCAACACAAAAATATAGGGGAGAAATGGCAAGAAAAAGTCAGCCGTTTTAATTTTTAAAAGATAGGAAATAAAGAAATAAAATGAATTGAATGTGAAAGAAATATAATTTTTAATTGGAACAACGGTTTCACTCTTAATCAGATTTCTCACGTTCGAACCTTGAGAGGTAAGAAGAAAATCTTGTTGGGGATGTCTCTTCCGAATAGGCTTGTAGTGCGCGATCTAAATTTAGTCGGAGCTTCAATTCAGACTCGGACAAGCGAATGTGTTACTCTCTCTCTCTAAATGCAATTAATACTCACTTATTTCCTACACACTCTCTACATGTATATACACGTGTCCTCTGCTTGTACATATATTTGATTATAGAGAGAGGGTCTAAATTTCTAGATAGTTTAGTGTAGGGTGTTCATCATTTGAATTAAATTAATTTTATTTGAATTTGGTTTTATGATTTTAAAAATTGATAATATTTTGATTTTTGTTTAAAGAAATCAAA
>JAJONR010016917.1:0-11688 GCA_029582245.1 Solanum etuberosum
ATATATATATATATATATATATATATATATATATATATATATATATATATATATATGAACACAGAATAAGATCTAACATACACAAAACCAAAACCAACAACAAACCAATATTCATAAAAATAGCCTAATAGAGGTAGGTATGGTAATACCTCACCCCGCTAACAAAAATAAGCAGTTGTCCTCAAATGCTAAGAAATAATAAAAAGTCTAAAAAGTAACAGAAAGGAAGGCAAATGAGTCATCCTGCCAAGCTAGGCCTGGGTAAAGTCTGCATATCAGTGACTCCCTCTGTCGGGGAATCAGTGCCCAGTACATCAGCATCCTTGGCCCCACTGGAGCCCACCATAAAAGTGTCTCTGAGAGATGCCTTCATAGCCGTCTCCACCATGGCATCCTCCAGATCTGCCAAATCATCATACACTGCATCGTCACGGGGACCTAGCTGCTCCTCATCTGTGTCTGCCTCGGACTCGGCATCTGCATCATCAGCCCTAATATCATCTCCGGTAGTAGCCGAAGGAACCTCAAAAATAGCTGGAATATCAGAGCCCGACATCTCAGGAATCTCCATCGTACCAAAGAACATCGATAAATCAGTGGACTTCAGCTCGTCCACATCTCAGCGCAGCCCAACAATATCGGTCTTCAAGGCCGTGATAGTCTCTGTAGCACCCTAGCTCTATTCAACAGTCCTAACCCTCACAGCAAGGGCATCCAATGCCAACTTGTGGCCCTAAATCAGCTCTCTATGCTCCTCTTGCCCTTTCCCCCCTCTTGGAGGAAGTTTAGTCGTTGGGGCCCGTAAGGCAACAACCTCCTCATTTATCACAATTCCACGAGCCCTCTTTCGGGGCGGCTGATTCCTACCAGCGACTTTGGGTCTAGCCATACCTGCAAAACAATGTAGAAAATGTTAGATTTAGTTGAAAAAAAGTCAGTGTAAAAGTTGCAAGAAGACTCGCTGAACTGATCGGCGAGTCGCCGACCACCTTCGGTGAGCCAAATCGGGCTCGCCGAAAGTTCCAGTATGAAATCTACAAAAATGTAGGACTAGCCGGCGATGTCCAGGACCATTCGACGGATCGCCGACTCCGAACTAGAAGTAGATCGCCAGAAGTTACAGAACAATTTCAAGGATTTGGGGCGCAGAAGGGCGATCAGAGGGTGCTTTCGGTGAGTTGCCGAGTGAACTCGACGAGCACAGGCATATCACCGAAAGTTACAGAATTCAAACTCAAAATTTAAAGAATTAAAGGGTGATCTAGGGGGCGTTAGGCAAACCGCCGAACCACTCGGCGAGCTTGACCCAGCTTGCCGAATAGCCCAACATGCCAGATTTGCACCCTGTACCTCAAAATCAAGCCCGCAGCCCACGAAAATAAAATTAAACTCACATAGATGCAATTCAATCTAGACCCACAAGGCCCATGCCCTGGGGGTACTCAAACTTCCCCCGATTTGGCCAAAATTGGCCAATTGACGTCTTTTGCCCTTAAGAATGACGTCAACCGCTCTATCATTGGGCAAAATTCGACAATTAGCACAATTCGAGGTTACTCAGACTTCACCTCGCTAGACCCAGAACATTTTCAATACAACCCAATAATTTTAATAATCAACGACACGGGAAAATTACTATTTAAGGCCAACTAATTACACTTTCAATTAAAAACGGGCAAACCAACTACCACATGATAAACACAACAACATTAAACATATATAACAACCACAAAACGACAATTGCATTTGATTTCAACCAATTATAGAGTGGGGTTCGGAACACCAACCTTAGATTGCCGAGAATTTGAAAAGCTATGTAGCAATGTAATCCTAAAGTCCACCCCGAGCAAAAGATCCCAAACAAAAGTACGAACAAAGGTGTGGGAACAAAAATATATAAGCGGTTGTGAGAGTACGGAAGTTGAAAAGTAAGAAAATGAAGAGATTTTGAATTTAAAACGGTTTGGTCTTTTAAAACTCTTCAGTTTGCGCGCCAGTCGATGATGTAAGTCGTAGTCGCCGACCCACTCGGTTATTCGCCGAGTGGTACTTTAGCCTACAGAGTTTTACAGAACCTCTAGCAAGCTAGGTGGTTCCAATGGCAATCCAATTCGGGCTCGCCGACCTGTTCGGCAAGTCGCCGACTGGATCTTTGGCTCGCCTAACTATCATTTTCCCAAAATTTCAACTTTTCAACCTACATATTTAACACCCGTTATTCAAACAACAACAATAAAAGCCTTAAACACTTGGGTTGCCTCCCAAGAAGCGCCTTATTTAACGACGTGGATACGCTTTCAAGGTTCATTTTTCAGGTTAGCCAAGGTATCACTTGGTAGACCCCCTTTTGGCCTTGGGTTCAAATGAGATGAAATTTGACCCATTTGCGTTTCCAATTGTTTGATGGACACTGAGTGAGAGGTGACTGTCTGATTGAGTGTGGAGACGTCCTCTTTCATTTCTTTCAAAACTTTGTCCGACCCTTCCACCTTATTGAGAATGCGTGCAAGCATATCTTCCGTACGAAAGTTTTTTGGGTCAGCCCTTTGCTCTTTTGGCTTTTGACGTTCATGGGGTGGAACATATCTTTCCTTGTCACCATCCCTTTCCTTCCAATTAGCCCCACAGTCACGCCATTCTCTGTCACGGTCTCTCCATCCATCATCCCTCTCTCTATTCCAACCTTGGTTCCTACCCGACCTTGGATAGCTCGGAAGGAAACCACCTCCTTGATTGGCAAGAAAATTCACTTCCTCATTATATAGAGCCTCAAAGTGTGCCTCCTCGGGGTTTACACCGCTAACACCAATAACATTTACACTTTTCGACCCACTCCCCATCACATTTTTCGCTAAGATATCCAGTTGGGTCATTATTTTGGCCATATTTTGGTCACTCTCTTGATCCTTCTCAATCTGCTCCTTTGTCATCCTAAAGGTTAGAGGAGACACCTGGTCCTCTTGAGTGTACCATGCTGTGTTGATCTTGTTCATGCCATCAAGGAGATTGGATGCTATTTTGAATGGTTGTTGCATTATACCTCTTTGGACAAGTTGATCAGCCACTCCTTTGTTTATCGAGTCAAGACTCCTGTAGAAGTGTTGCAACAACACATTGTTTGGAAGCCCGTGAGTCGGACATTGAAGTAATAACTTCTGAAATCTCAACCACGTCTCATGGATTGGCTCACCCTCCAAGCGCTTGAAGCCCTGAATATTGTCTCTCAATGACATCATCTTTGAAGGAGGGAAAAACCTTACATAGAATGCCTCGGTAAGTTCATCCCAAGTGGTGATTGAATCTCTCAGCAAATCAGCTAACCATTTGGTAGCTTCTCCCATCAAAGAAAAAGGGAACATTCGGAGACAGACTGATTCTTGTGAGATGTTCTTAAACGAGAACGGACCACATACGTCCATAAAATTCCGAATATGATCATGGGGATCCTCATGAGCTAGCCCTCCATAAAATCCTTTCATTTGCAAGAGTTGCAACATTGTGCTAGTGACATAAAAGACAACATTCCCCTCAACTGGAGGTAAACGTATAGCATCAACACCACCCAATTGAATTGGGTCATTGACATCATTCAAATTTCCGACATCATCTTTGTGTCCAAGTTGGCTACCGTTACTTCCGTTCACACTCATCTCGTCCTCTGTTCAAACACAGCCAACACAAACACAAAACAAAGTAAGTCAATTCAACTACAACACAAAAAGATCACAATTCAAACTTCAATAAGAGAATTCTAAACAACACCACTCCCCGGCAGTGGCGCTATTTTTGATAAACGCTCAACTACACCTCATCCAATACTAGGTGTAGACGATCGTAATCTAGTATAAAACCCAACAAATGAGTTGGGGTCGAACCCACAGGGAGGGGTACAAGTTTAAATTCAGTTATGAAGTTATAAACGCGATCTATTCGATTTTAGGAATAGAAATTATCGAAAATATTTATATAAATTGAAAGGGTGACACAATGTCAGATGGGGGATTGGTTTGACAATTAGCTACTAGAACAATAATTAAAACAGGGGAATCAACAAGTAGAGAGGAATTCTCGGGGATGTGATCAATTATAGGCTAATTTCGCTATATAGGTAATTGAAATTTACTAACAATTGCTAAATCTCAGTAGGTAGGCTGGATTATAGATGCAATAGCTTTCTCTCGAATAACTACTACGATTCAAGCGAGTTCTCTCGAACCTCGACAAGCTTAACAATATAAACAGCCCAAAACCTTAATTTATCTACTCTCTCGAGCTAGATAAGTAGAATCGAGTTTAGGATTCACTCTCTCGAGCTGAACCCACATCAATCCAATAGCTACAATCATCAATCGATAAAATTAGTTCTAAAACCTCTTTCTCAAGCAAGCCCAGAACACTAAGTTAGAATTGCATTTGCAACTACAATTCATAGATTAATACACATCTATTAATTAAACCCACTTTAAAACAACATTTAGATTAGTAAACAACAATGCCCATAAGCTAATTAAGCCAATAATCATATGATCACACCCCAAGAATTGGGGTTTTAGCTACACATCATAAAAGAGAAGAAATCAATACCAATTATGTTCTCCATAATCTGGGTATTGCAATCCAAGTCTTTACAATGATCCAAAAATGTTCAAAATTGAAAACCCACTTCAAAATCTACTTGAAAACTCCTTCAACAAAGTTCTACAATGGAGAGAAATACTCAGGAACAATATGAACTCCAACAATTCTCTCCAAAGACTGAAAGATAATG
The DNA here is from genome assembly GCA_029582245.1 of Solanum etuberosum. NCBI lineage: Eukaryota > Viridiplantae > Streptophyta > Magnoliopsida > Solanales > Solanaceae > Solanum > Solanum etuberosum. The sequence continues at coordinate 4,769 of JAJONR010016917.1, forward strand.
AAAGATCTTTTTGAAATTTAATTTATAGTTTCCCAAATTTAGGCTTGTAGGACCATTGAGGACCATTAGGCCTCTTGATCCGGAGGGCGATTGGAGCAACGTGGGGCTCGGGCCCTAGATAATTCTAAGACCGCCACTGGGGAAGAGTTGTTGGAGAGGCTCTATACCCTTTTAGAGGATCTTAATCGGGGTGGAGTCTATTCCCAGTATGACTTGCCTAGGTAGTGCTTCCTAGCTGACTATACTAAATGAATTTCCGTTGTCCATCACCAATCTTGCGTATGCCATTCACACACTTTTCTACATCCACGCGCGGGGTTGGAATTGGAAAAGTAATTGAATCGAAGAATCGGATTCACTCTGACATCTGTCGAAGCCAGCCTGTGGTAAGAGTTGGGCAGAGGTAGCCCTCAATCACTTACTAACTTACTCGGTAAATTAGCTAGCAAGAGGCCAATCCTCTGGAATTTTATTTCCAAGATAAACCATTTGAATGCTACTAAACGACAAGAATAGTCTATTTGAACAGGGCACATGCATCACACATAAGGAAGACGCCGAAAGACTTACAATGAATTTATCCATTTAGGCCTACGACGCGCCAATTGCTCCATTGCATCGCCGATTTTCAGTGGTTCTTTATCCTCAGGATTCTGTGATTTTAGGCGATCATAGTTGGTGTCACCGATCCGTTCGGCGGTTCGTCAAATATCCAAATCCATCGCCAATTAGGCTTCTCCTAAGGGCTGGCAGTCTGGAACTTTAGACGAGCTAAAGAGCCACTCGGCGGCTCACCGAGTGGTCTTGGCAATCACCAGGATTGCCTTCCTTCAACTTTTTCGCTTCTTTTTTCCCGGTATTGTCCTTGCCTTGCTCCTTAGCCTTCATTGCTGCAAATCAAAATTTTAACATCAGTTTCAAGCATAAATTAGGCATTGAGGACACTTAAAACTATGAAAACAAAGCCCTAATTGAGTCGAAATCTCAGACTCATCACTATGGTCCGTAGAACTTTCGACGGCCCTTATTGGTCAACCGTAGAACCAACTTCAGAAATCTAAAATCTACCTTACTTTCCATGAGACCTTTCCACATCCCGTCTAAAAACCTACGGTCCATAGACCCCATCCGTAGAACACAAGTTTAAGTCCAAAATTTCACTAAGTCAAGATCAGTTCTGCGAGACCACCCTATGACCCGTAGAAGCAACCACGATCCGTCAAAAAGATCAGTTCTACGAGATCACCCTACGACCCATAGAAACTAACCACGACCCGTTGAACCCTTATCATAAACAAAGATCTCAATCAATCTCTCTGAATCAACCCTACTGATTAGTTCTACAATCCATCAAACATTCTATGCCTCGTCCTATTCACTCGTAGGTAAAACATCATAAACTTAAAATTTCCAAGAACTCAAGGTCATTCCTACAAGTGTCATCTACGAACCGTAGAATGGTCTAGTAGGACACAATCAGTAGCCAAGATATGAAGTCCTTTTCTTTCCCAATTTTTGAGGTGTTACAGTTTGGTTCTTTTCCTATGCATTTAATACCTATACTATGCTATTTCGATCGTAACTTAGTCATATAACTACCTTTTAATCCCTAAATCTACCTAAAACCCTCTCATTCTCTCAAATTTCCAAATCTCATCCAAGTTCATCCTCTCCAGTTCTCTCTTAAGTTCAAGGAAGGAATCTAGGGTTGAAACTTAAAGTATTCTTCTCTCTCCGTTGTTTTTTGACTCTAATCATCAAGTTATGTGAAAATTCACCAATGGATTCCATTAATCCATTGGGTCCCAAAAGATCTCCAAGTTTCCAATTCAATTTCATCAAAATTGGCTAGGATTTCATCCAATTATCCATGGATATCAATTGTTATGATTCAATTGTTTGATTTTAGTCTTCTTATGAATAATTTGATTCATTTACATGTTTTCCAATTGATTTTATATGGACCCTTGCATTATTCATGATTTTGACTATGAATTTATGAAGATATGAGTTTTTGAGAAAGCTATGAACTTATGAATGATGATTTATAGAAGCGATGCATGCTTTATGAAAAAGAATGTTTTATGAACTAAGGTTGTTTTTAAGATAAGCATCAATGAAAATTGTGAAAGATTTTCTCACATATTAAGAAATTATGATTGGTGAAAGGTTTTCTCACACATGCATGATAAACGCTCAACTACACCTCATCTAATACTAGGTGTAGGCGATCACAATCTAGTATAAACCCAACAAAGAGTTGGGGTTGATCCCACATGGAATGATACAAGTTAGAATTCAGTTACAAAGTTATAAATGTGTTCTAAACGATTGTAGAAGTAGAAATTATAGAAATCATTCAATTAAATCCAAGTGGTTGACAACAAGTGTCAAATGGGGGTTAATGTTTGTCAATTAGCAACTATAGAAGACAAGGGAGTAATTAAGTAAATAAGGGATACTTGGGGATGTGATCGATTAAAGGCTAATTTCGCTATATGGGTAATTGTAATTTACTAACAGTTGCTGAATCTTAGTGGGTAGGCTAGACTATAGATGCAATAGTTTTCTCTCAAACAACTATTACGATTCAAGCGAGTTCTCTCGAACCTCGACAAGCATAACACTATAAGCAGCCCAATACCTCAATTATCTACTCTCTCGATCTAGATAGGTAGGATCGAATTAGGATTCACTCTCTCGAGGTGAACCCACAACAACTTAATCACTACAATTATCAGTCGATAACCTTAGTTCTAAAACCTCTTTCTCAAGCAAGCCCAGAACACTAAGTTAGAACTGCATTTGCAACTAATGGGTTAATACATATCTATCAATTAAACCCACTTCAAATCAGCATTTAAATCAGTAAACAACAATACCCATAAGCTAATTAGAGTAAACAATCACATAATCACAGCCCCAAGAATGGAGGTTTTAGCCGCACATCATAAAAAGAAAAAAATCAATACCAGTTACGTTCTTCATAATCTGGGTATTGCAATCCACGTCTTTACAATGATCCAAAATGCTTAATATCGAAAACCCAACTCAAAATATACTAGAAAACTCCTAAAACTAAGAAAAATAATGTCTAAGACGAAAGCTCCAAGTTCAACACCGGTAGGATTACTCAGGATTTGTTCCAATCTCTTCCCGAATTTTCTTTTCTCTGTTTGAAAAACAATTTATACATTTTCAGATTTTGGCCTGCAGGGTCACTCGGCGGGGTTAGTCAAGCATCGTCGACCAAGTCGGCGATGTGCCAATGGCTCCATTTCATCGCCGGTTTGCCTTAACTCCTCATCCTTCAGACCTTGTAACTTTAGGCGATCACAGTTGGTGTTGCCGATCCGTTCGCGAAGGTTCAAATCCATCGCCAAGTTGGCTTCTCCCCAGGGCTGGCAGTCTGGAACTTTAGGCGAGCTGAAGTGCCACTCGGCGTGTCGCCGAGTGGCTTTGGCGATTCTCAGCTTTTACTATCTTCAGCCTTTTTCATCTTTTTTTGCTCCTTTTTGCCCGGTATTGTCCTTGCCTTGCTCTTTTGCCTTTATATTTGTAAATTAACATTAAAACATCATTTTAGAGCACAAAATAGGCATCGAGGACACTAATACTATGAATAACAAACCCTAAATGAGTCAAAATTCCAGACTCATCAATGCATGATTCATGATTTAATGAGCTACTATATGATGATTTAAGCTTGAATTAGTAACTTAATTGTGCTTTTCCATGTATGATGATATGTTTATGAATATGACTATTTCATTGAAAAATTTACTTAGCACCGAGAGGATATTGAGATGGAGGATATCCCGTTAGTAAAGATCGGGTTTCTAAAAGCAATCTTCTTGTCCCTAACTATGTGCCCCCGTAAAATTTGTCTTAGAAATACATAGCTAGTGGATCCACCTTAGCTAGAAGTTTAAGGTCCCTACCTTGGCAAGTAAGGACATCTCTTTTCGATGTGGGAGAAAAACACCGGATTCTACGTTATAGATCACGTGGTATATGTCGGTTAATGATAAATATCCCACAAAATAAACTAAGTATATGTCGGTTAATGATAAATATCCCACAAAATGAACTAAGTTACCTTCAAAAGTTTTATGAAGCTTTAATTATGTTTTAAGATGCAATGAACATGTTCATGATTTACAATTCTTCTTTAAAGGTCTTACTATGTTTTAGCTGGGTCATGCATATCATGTTTTCCTTTATGTTCACTTATGATTATGTTTTACGTTCTTATGCATATCTCTCATACTTAGTACATGGAGTACTAATGCATACTTGTGCCTACATTGTCTCATAATGTAGGTTTCGACGCTTCTCCTCCTCCCGCTCGTGGCTAGTGATTGAGTGCTTGATCGTAAAAATTTTATGAGTCCTCGTGTCCCGAGGACCATGTCACCTTTACTATGCTTTATTATGTTTTAGTTTTTAGATGTTGTACGTGGTGTACGGATTACATCGTGACCACTCTTTGATGTATTAGATTGGCTTGTCAAGACTACGAGTAGACTTCCGCTTTTATATCAAACTCTTTCATGATATGAGATTTTCTACTTTTGTCTATTATATTGTGTTGTATGTATGTCAAGTGGCTTGTGTAGGGACTCTCGGGTCTTATACACCATGTCACGTCTAGAGTGTACTTTGGATCGTGACAGTAGATTTTCCTACGGTTCTGCCAGACCAAATTAGGGGCTGTAATACAAAAAGAACCCACAAAGATTACTCTAGTTCATACCCTAAGATTGATATCTCTTTGTATAGAACTATATGCTCTAATAATAATTTCATTTGTTATTGTCAACAACACCAATGGCTTCTAATATTGTATTACATCTTCTTTATGCGTCTTGTTCATTCCAAAGAGGGTGTACAATACTTGCCAAGGTCATGCAATAACTGAAAGTCTGAATGTGGAAGATACTAAAACTGACATAAACCATGTGAGCTAGTACATGGAGTTCACTGTACTGACCCACACCAAAAATAGGGTGTCCAATACTTGCCAAGGTAAGGGACCTGATCTAAGTTAATGTAGGTCCACTAAGCTAATGTCTATAAAGACCAATCCTACGGAGGCACGTAGTTCATGAATTTAGGAAGCTACTAAAGGTTCATGGACGCTGACCAAAATCCTTCATCCATAAAGCCATGCGGTGCTAAGTATAACTCCTATTGAAACATGCATATAAACTGTAAATAGTAATAATCTAAAAATATTGAATCATACTGATAATTGATAAATATTGAGTAGCTCATAAATCATGATAACTGAAAATAATTTTAAAAGATACTTTATTTGAAATCATCTAAATCATGATGGTCTGATAATATGAGATATGCATATGAAACAACATAATTCTAAATCTGAAAACACTTGTATGTTATGGGTGCATAAAAAATACCATTGAAAACATGAAATTATAATTAAAATCATGCAACTGACGGCTAATCATGAAGAAGAACTAAAATTCATCAAGAACCCATGAAGATCCTAGAAACACTAGGTTTGTAGAAATTATAAACTTGAGAAATTATGATCTTCTTGGGACTGAATGGGTAAAGGGATATCCATTGATGAAATCTCACATACTCGGATTAGAAACCTTGGCTTGATTCTTGGAATGGAGACTTGAAGATTGGAACCCTAGTTCTTGCCTTGAGAGAGAAGACATTGATTTAGGGAGAGTTAAGAGAGAATAAGAGGTTAGGGTCACAAGGAATCTCATAATTCCACTTAGAATAGTCCAAAACGACGTAACATATGAATTAAAAGAATAGAAAAAAGACCAAATGATCTTCATTAAAAGTTATCGGAAGTCATCTACGGATCATAGAACAATCTACGGACCGTGAAAGGATCCGTAGAAAACTGAGAACATTTTCTGGTTTATGAAGTCTCTTTGTACAGACCGATCTACAACTCATGAAAGGTTCTACGACCCATACTGGTCATCCGTAAAAGTTAGGGAAAATCTGAGTTTATTAGGTTTCAAGACTTTGGTTTACGAGGCCTTTCTACGACCCGTGAAACCTTTTACAACCCATGAAACCCATTCATCATGTTCAAGCCCCAAATCCAACTTTCTGAAGTTTGGTCTATGACCAAGTCTACGAACTGTAAAAAGGTTTACGGCCCGTAACTAGGCTCGAAAATCTCAGACCAAATTCTCCAGTTTTCTGAAGTTGGTTTACGACGACCATCTATGGTTCGTAAATGACTCCACCACAAAATCTCGTCAATCAAAACTATGTCATCCTCAAATAGCATACATCATAATGTAACTCTATCATAATTGGGAAGTCCTCCGACTCTCCCCTACTATCCTTATCCAAGTCTTGACTTTATCATATCCGTTCATGCTCGCCCTAAAGTACGTCCATGGTACACCTATAGCCTCCAAATATTTTCGCATCTTAATATAGGCCGAGGGTACACCTTTTTTTTTGGAAACGACTCCACCACAAAATCTCGTCAATCAAAACTATGCCATCCTCAAATAGCATACATCATAATGTAACTCTATCATAATTGGGAAGTCCTCCAACTCTCCCCTACTATCCTTATCCAAGTCTTGACTTTATCATATCCGTTCATGCTCGCCCTAAAGTACGTCCATGGTACACCTATAGCCTCCAAATATTTTCGCATCTTAATATAGGCCGTGGGTACACCTTTTTTTTTGGAAACGACTCCACCACAAAATCTCGTCAATCAAAACTATGCCATCCTCAAATAGCATACATCATAATGTAACTCTATCATAATTGGGAAGTCCTCCAACTCTCCCCTACTATCCTTATCCAAGTCTTGACTTTATCATATCCGTTCATGCTCGCCCTAAAGTACGTCCATGGTACACCTATAGCCTCCAAATATTTTCGCATCTTAATATAGGCCG
>JAJONR010016918.1:0-10533 GCA_029582245.1 Solanum etuberosum
AAATTGATTTTTTTAGAATAATATTTTTATTTTATTTACTAAATAGATTTTAAAATAATTTTTAACTTAAAATAACACATGTAATCATTTAATTGGTTGTTTGTCACGTCATCAACGAGTGTATTACACTCTCCTTCAGTTTTATTCTTATTGTAAAAGAAAGTGTCAAAAGAATATAATGGACCCTACATGAGGTGTCTAAAATGAACATCGTCCAGTTGAGGTGTCTATGTGAAACTTGATGTCAACTTTAGGGGGCCACCGATGGGTTTGGCCTTAGAGAAATGTGGCAAATGAATTGATGAACTGAAAATACAGAAAAGTGATATATATATATACACTATCGGAAAATGTTTAAATATAACTTATGTTCATCTGTTTTGCTAAAAATATCTCTTCGTTCATCATTTTGGCTCACTTTTGCTCTTAAAAGTTAAAACTACAGACTTTTCTTAAATTAATTTTATTATTATTTATTACGTGAGATTTCTACAATTTGAAATCTCAAATTCTACTTTTTGGAGAATTTGAGATTTAAAATCATGATTTCAAATTGCAGTCCAAACGTAGTGTTTGGCTATAAGATGTGGGAGCCTGATTTCAAGTTTTGATTTCAAATCAGTTTTTGTTTATGAAATCCGCACATATTTCAACTTCAAATCATGATTTCAAATTTTAAATTCTCCGAAAAAATAGGATGTGGAATTTCAAATTTTTAAAAATGTAAAATTTGACCCCATAAGTTTATATTTTAAAAACAATACCCATTATTTTAAATTTTCAAAGAAAAATTATATTCGATTTGAAGAGATTGTTCATATCATGTGAAATGATTATATCGAAGAATAAAACTATTGTTACTTAGAAATTATATGTATTTGTAATAATATGTAATCGTGAATATCTATTTATAAAAGGAACATGACGCCTTAAGATATTTTGATACTTTATTTATGAACCATTTGTAACGGACTTAGACTTTCACTAATGTTTCGTGCGGCACTTGATAACTTACTCACGAATCTTTCATGATCTTGTAAGCTCAAGTAAGCCCTTTGAAACTTAGATCGCTAAGAGAATGAAAGAACGACAACGACAGCTTTTAAGAAGGCTTTTGTATTGCTTGTGAATGATTGCTTACTTACTTTAATGCCTTACTAATGAATATCTCATCTATTTATACTACACACCTAGGGGCTAAAGTATAAATAAAAATTACTACATAAGTCCCTACTTATTTACAAGTTAGTCCCTTTTCTAGAATTCTCTACAACTCTAAAAAATTCCAAGGACTTTCCATGAAATTCAATAACCTTCCCTAGGAAATCTCCATATTTCTCTAGAATATTCCACTAAGGACTATTCTTCTTCCGGTGTAAGCCTTCCAAGAACTTATCTTGAATATTCTAGAGTCTTCTGCAAACCTCTCCAACACTCTACATTCTCCCCCCTTAGGCAAGCTCACTTATGCTTTAACTTTATGCCTAAGTGGATGACAAAGTGGCGTGTCATGACACATTGCTATGCTCATTTGGTAAGATGACATAAAAAAATTAAGAATTTTAATAGTTCACAAATTATGAGTAAAAAGTATAATTTTTTAAATAACATAATTTATATGCCCCAAATTTTTTTTAATTTCAAATCATGTCCAAATGTCCCGCAAGATTTAAAGATAGTGAAGCAACACATAGATAGTTTAGTACTTCACGGGAGGATATACTTTTTCTAAATAATTTATGTTCCGTAAGATTTCTTGAGTGGAGGATCCAATAGAAAATAACTTATCTATGTTTAATGAGTCGAGAAAAAATAATTTCTTTAATTTAAGGATCGGAGCTAGGTAAATCCTCTTCGCTGGAAAATTACAATAATATATATAAAATTAAAATTAATTTTAATATTTATATAATAAATGTTGAATCTCTTTAACTTCTTTTTGTATTTACTTTATCGTAATTTTAAACGCCTTAGTAAAAAATTTAACTCCCATATTATTCTACGGTTCGCTACATCTTACCTTCCCTTCCCTACCCTGTATTGTGTATATTAATTTATTATTGTGAGTATTTTTTTCTTTCACCAAAGGGGGTTATTAATCAATCATGTTTTGGAATATTCTCCTAGCACAAAGTATAGCGTGTGGGAATTGAGAGATGTTCCTTTCTTCTTTATGAAGGGATTTTTATTTTTATTATATATACATACATCAATCACATTACAAGAATTAACTAATACCTATAAATTGAAAATAAATAATAGTCTTTTTCCTTGTTAGATTCTCTATAGCTAGTAATTTTTTATCCCCAAAAAAAAATTACATAAAAAGATTCAATCTTTTCTTGATATCCTAATGGAAACTTTGAAAATCTTGGAACCAAACCTTATTGGATTTAGTCTTTTTTTCTCTATCATTTATTTCTTTGGATATTTTATCATTTTCAAAGATTGGAAAGAAAAAATGAAATTTGATGCTTCAAGTTGTATAATGTCTTTAGTACATGGTACCTTTGCTTCTATCTTATCCATATACTCAATCTCCCAAACTTCATTCCAAATTCTTGATTTTTCCATCAAAAACTCAACATTCCAAGAAATGATTCTTGAATATAGCATTGCTTACTTCTTAGTTGATCTTTTACATTACTTGATCTTTCATCCAAGTGATATTCTATTCATTGCTCATCATTTGGCTACTCTTTACGTGTTTTTAACTTGTCGATTCATCGTTCATCATGGTGGAGTTACTGTTATTAGCCTTCTTGTTCTAGCTGAGATCACAAGTCCTTTGCAAAACATATGGAGTCTTGCTAGATATCGAAGAATCGATACACCTATGGCTGCTGAATTGTATGATAAATTGTCACCAGTGTTTTATATGTTGTATAGTTTGGTTAGAGGGATTCTTGGACCATTGTTTGTTTATAAGATGGGATTGGCTTTTGCAAGTGGAAAAGGAGATGGTGTCATTTGTAGGCCTATGTGGATGTCTTGGATGGTTGTGATTGTAAGTGCAATCTTGGTTAGTATATTGTGGGTGATGAATCTTTGGATAGACTTGTTTAGAGAAAGACACAGGAAGAAATGTAATTGATACATAGATTCAATGATTGGATTGAAGAATTTGGAAGTTGAACTTGTCTATAAAGAATTTAGTACTACTTATTTTGTAAATTATATTGTTCGTTTAAATCAGTGTTCTCAAAGGTGTTTTTCTGGGATGAGGCTTTCTAAAAACGATATGGGGTGCTAATTGAAGGCGTAGATCCATAGGGTGTAAGTACTAGAATTTGGGGCATAAGTTCCGGGCGTAAAATGTATGCCTTGGGAGTTAATTTTTATTTTTATTATTTTTGCTTATAAATCATATTTTTTATTATTGATGTAATGATATTTATACTTTATGCTATCATATTTTTCAGGTTGTAGTGATTTTTTTTTAGAATATTCAAATAAATAAAGCAACTCTTATAGAAAATGACATTATCATAAATAATTTTTTAGATAATTGTGCCTAAAATTGTTAGGATATAGATTCCATACCACTATGTTTATCCATTTTTTTTATCATTACTCTTGCACTTTTTATTCTTTCCTTCTTTGAAATATATAAACAATAATTAGTACAAATATTAGTTGAAGATAGGAGGACTCGTACATGTGGAGATGGATGATGATTTATAATAATTATAATAAATTTTTTTCTACACTTTTGGTGATTTATTTAAATTTATTTGCAGAATTATTGAAAGTTTTACTTTTGTTTATTTTCTTAGTAATAAAATTATAAAATTGAACATACATGAGATATACGCCCCAAAAGATCCATGAGACTTACATCCCGTGTCTCAGGCTTACATCTCGCTTCACGCCCCCGCCTTGTAAAACACTGGTTTAAATGACTATTTTCTTCATCTTTCTTTAGTTTCTTGTTTAGATACATACATATAAGTAGAGTGTTCAAGTTGTTCATTGTCTTGCAAAAACATAACAAAACCAAAAGGGAAGCAATTTCCAATGTCATTTCTTTTAGTCCGTATATTTTGTTATTTATTTTGCTTCTAGTTTACTTGAAGTTCTTGTAATGACATAGAGTTTTTGGTCCTATCTAAACACATTAAATTAACATATATTCTGTCATCTTGATCATTCATATCTTTAGCATATTGCTCAAGTTATCAAATTGATTGAAACAGATAGGTTCTACTTGCAAATTGAGCAAATGCTGGTGCCACTTCTCAAAAGTTATTTGACCTAAACAGAAAAAATCTTAAACTTCTTTGTAATCAATTTTTCACATATTTCAATGAAAATAACTATTCTTGCAAACTCAAGTATAAGAAAAATTTAAAGGAACACTTGATTTACCCTTGCAATATTGTATTTCATCATATAGAAAAGGATCCTCCAAGAACTAACACATAGTGACAGTTTCTATGTTGCATTTTCTACTTCCTATGGCCAAAGGCAGTACAACTTCTCGGGTATAAATAAACCTCCTACATTTGACCTCAGAACCGGCTGGACAGAACAATGACTTCCTTAATATTAACAAAGGAAACAAGGGGAAGTGTGAAACTACCAAGGGAATAGATGCAGCTACAGCATGACTAGTCACTTGTTTCTTTTGGGAGTATCCATGACAAGCCGTCTGCCCCAGTTCTTCATAGTCGTTGCTGTGACTTAGTTCATGGGTTTCCACAATCTTTGCTGCTGCTAAACACATGAACTGCAGGAAGATTAGTGTGTGTCTCAATGTTATATACGAAGGACTGAAGCACTTGATGAATCACAGCTTCCATGATAGTTAAGCTCCACAAAGAAACCTCCTCCTTCTCCCCTTGAAAGTCGTCCAGGATTCACACATATGCACTTCACTTCTTCTCCTTCACTTCTTTCCCCAAGGGAGATCACCTGCAGGAAGATTAAATTGAGGAATTAAGAAAATGATTTCAAAAGTTGATTGTGTGTATCTTCACATTCAAGAGCATGCATGTCTATTCGACAGAGTTTGTTGCGTTAATTCGATATAGTTGAGATGATAGAAACAAATGTTGGTTTGGAAATCAACAGCTCATCTTACCCTAACAAAGTGAGCCAAATCTGAGGGTAAAATAAGTATATCTGGGGCTGTTGACATCTGAAGAGCTTCTGGAGCTAGAGAGAAATCAATGGGTACGCCTTCAGCTGGTGGATATAGAGGATAGAAGCTGTTGCAGTTTGCAAAAAAGACCAAACAGAAAAAGGATTCAGAAAATATTTGGTTAGCTGAGCTTCTGCATAAACAAGGAATCACAAATGGTGTCCCATGAAACATGCCTGCGCTGGTTTAAGATATGGTTCGCAAGAGTTGTCATCCGTTGCTTGGATCCCCCTTGTGGATTTCGTGAAATTTCCTCTGCACTGAGCTGTTTAAGAACATCAACCGTACAGCAAGCCACTTTCACCTGAATATAACACAACATCAAAAACTTGAATAGCATGTAGACATCCACTTACACTTGCGGCAAGAGGTAAAAGTAATCTCACAACTGCTTACTGAGATAGATAGTTAGTATTGATGTATAGTCCAACTTTTATTTTCACGTCATCCTCGATTCAATTTTTACAGTCTAGCTACAGGCAACAGCATTGGCAGAACTATTACAAGATTCTTCAGATTAATTATCAGTGAGAGTATAAATCGAGCTTGCATCTTGAATGTGAGAAGAGAAGCATGTTTAGAAGTTAAGAAAACACAAGGGAATGCAGTTATTTGAAATATCAGCTTCTACCTCATTTGCACAGAATATCCCAGGATTTGTAATGCTATTTATCTGCAAACATATAAAATATTTGTTAGTAATGGTACATGATCACCAGACTATTTTTTCTTCTCTAGGGAACAATTGACGTGTGGCAGTACACTGCATACCTGATGTTCAAGATCGGGCGACTGAATGTCGAAGGCTGGCTGTAAGCAACAAAAAAGATATTTCAATATTGTACGTCAGATATGACACCAGACAAGATGACTAAGCTGATGGAGATTTTCACCTGAGGGTAAACGAAGTCATGGCTAGCATCTCGTACTGATGGAACAAGAATCACACGAGCAGCAGAACCCATATATTCTACATAATCTCTCAACTGCAAACCAACCAATGGAAGGAAACTAAATAAACATATAGGCCAAACTCAATTCGAAAAGGGAAAGAAGTTTTCTATATACACATACCCTTGCAAGAATTTCATCCTGAAAGATTTCATCAAATGTCCTATCTACAGTTCCTTTCTTGATCTCAGGATGATCTGAATCTATAAATGGTCCTAGCTGTCGAGAGAATTTACAAACGTAAAATGAAATTTCTATATCAGTTAATAAAAAGAGTTATATACAACTTTGGCATGAAAGGTGTAAACTCATTACCAGTATGATCAATTGAGGCTGCTTGCGCCGCGCGTACGACAGAAGCTCAGCAAGAGGTTCAAAGAATAAGTTATCAACTGTTGTAAAAGGACCCACAGCTATAATCTGAACAAGGACGTAAAATGTTGAGAAGACAAAAAAAAGAAGAATTCTTAGAGAATGGATGGTATAATCATCTATTGCAGAAAAGAGATTGGTTGCAGATCCAAAAGGTAGAACCAAACCATGCAGTCTCTTTCTTCATCTACACTGTAGTCGGTACTTCTAATTAAGCTCAAGAAAATAAAGGAAAAAAAAAAGAAAAGTGGGCAAACAAACACACCCACATACAACTAAATGGATAATGAGAGCAACAAAATCTGCAAACCAGAAGACTCCCTTATGGAAGGTAATATTCATCATATGACATACATAATAAACATGCCAAGTATTCCTCTTTTAAATGAATTCTTGTAAAGGGCTATTAGAGCACTTCAACTCGGTGGTTTAACTAGCCCGCATGGGTTACCGCCACTAATAAGGCAACCCATATCTCTGAAATGCACTCCAAATTGTTTGTTGCCAAATGGCAAGCTAAAAGGTAACAGATTTGAAATGAGGTGTCAGTATCCTTAAGTTTCTCATAATGAGAAAGGCAGGCATGGGAGACAAACACCCAAATCCAAGGATACTTCTTAGTATAACAGTCATTTCATATATTCATATAATTGCATAAATAGATTTCAACCACTACTGACCCAAATGCACGTATCTCACTCTTATTTTTAATTTTGTAGTAGATTTATATGCAATACAAGCTTACACACCAATGATAGCTCTGGCATACCAACCACGGCACTGGTTGACTGAAGATATTGATCCATTGCTTGTTTCTTTGTAGGTGGGAGATTTTCCGTGGAAGAAGCTGACAAAGGAATATGGTCAACAATCTTTGATGCAATGAGACAATGGCCACTTGGGTTATGCCCTTCAACACCAACCACCTGAGTATGAATATTTGAGGTTCATTCTTTGTTCAACATTTTGAAGTACTAATAAAATAACGGATGCACTCTGTTTAAAAATACCTGGCCAGGGAAAACAGAAAAGTGGTCCAAGTTTTGCAAGTCAAGCCGCACACGTTGACCTCCAGAATGCTCAACGCTGTCAGCAACTAGTTATCGTTAATTATAATGAGCAGCATATCCATGGACAGACAAATTTACATAAATACATGGAAAATTCTCTATGTTCCTCTGACATTTATCAAGCATGTCAATATTGTGAAATAATGAATTCAATGTCAATGCTAGAAAATATATCAAAGGCAATATGCATAATAAGCTTCTAAGAATATGATGTAACTATCATACTTCAACTATTGTTGACTGACTTGACCAAGAGCGATAGAAGGGTGTGGAATCCTCTAAAGTCTAAATATTCAAATGCTTACGAAGTGAATTGGTGATAAATTCAACCAGGGTGGACCATCTGCAAACTGTTGAAAACATTGAGACCAACACCTTCGAAAATAAAGCATTGAATTCACAGGGAAAGTGAAGGGCTAATTATATATGCACACAGAATTTCCTTACCTGCTTTGCAGTAAAATAGGCTTTTCCTTCAAACGCCCTTCTTCCTCACAACAAATCATACCAACAGCAAATACGGATCTCTGAAACAACAGGGTCCATAAAAGAGTTAAAAATATGTCCCTTCACCAATTTGGAAATCAAGATAATTATTGAAAAAGCACCAAGACAGTACAATGCACTTAAGTGCAGGACTTTTAATACTTGTGATTGCATTATAGTGCAAAAACAGCGGAACACCAGTGCAAATATTTGGAGAGGGAATTTCATACTTCAGAAGCAAAGATGTTACCTGTGAAGCAACTGTAGGATCAGTTGGTTCCTCGTGCAGTCCAGAGGCTACAAGTGCTGTTGTGTGATCCTTTATTCGGCTTTCAAGAAAATTAAACTGATACAAAAAAAAACTTAGTAAGGACTTTGTAGCGGAAAAACCTGGGTATTCTACAACTGTAACATGATAAGTACCTTATTTTCCGTCCTGTCATACATGAACCTGCACCCTGGCTCAGGTTGAGAGCTAATGATCTGCAAAGAACATCTTTTGATCGGTTGGACTCTCTTTATAATGTCATCATTGGGGTTCTCCTCATCGTTTTCTATTTTCATACTTTCTCCATTAGCGTTCTCATTGAGAGTAAACTGCACCACAAACTTGCTCTTTCTTTGTCCAAAGGGTGTAATTGTTTCTAAATGCTTTCTGGAGGTGGAAATGCTCCCATTAGTTTTTCGTGCTGAAACAATTGTTTCTGTCTGTGATGTCTTCCGTTTATCTGTTGGAGTACCAAGAATGATTTCCTTTGTGTTCTCGTATTCATCATTCAACATCCTGCATTGATATTTTCAGCATTAAGCATCGAAAAGTCACATATTTCAGTAGCCTGAGCAAAAACTAAATTCCACATTAGAGGCCACTTAACTAAGTTCGCCTTTGTTTTTAGGTTAGTTAATAAAGTAGAGAAATTTTTCTTTTGTTTCCCACTTCACAAAAATTAACAAGAGGACAGATATAGTTCAAAGAGAAGTGGATCATATGCATATATACATGTTAACAATTAATATTAGCGGAAGTATTTCTCTAATAGAGATGTCCAAAATCACAGGCACAAGAGATATAAAATATGAAAAGATTTTACTGAAAGCACACAATGAGATATATTTGGCCCCTGGTCCTAAGAAGGCTAATTGCTCATTGGCCAGACAGTCAATTCATTAATTAAGTCAGCCCAGTTGAGACATGGAAAGAAGGGAGGTTTAAGGATACTAAAATCATAAACTCAGAAAGGTTGGAGTACACTCACATAGAAATATCACTGGAGTAGAAATGTAAACCAGGTTCCTTTTTAACAATGTCCTCTCTCCGCTCATTCTGTAATTGTTGTAGAAACGCACCCATATGTGAACTCTGCACCGTCAATTGCAGACCCCTGAAAGAAATGGCCATCAAGTGGAGCTTCAGGTTGATATTTCAATAAGAATTCAGAGGAGTAAAATTTAACGCCTCCTCAGTTTGTATCCAAAGGTGAAAAGAACATCAAAGAGTCAAATTTTAGGTATATCTATCAAGAAAAACAGAAAGAAAATCCAGTGGTTCTAGTTATTCGACTATCCATTTGTTGCTCCACTGTGTTTGTGTTTTTCCACTTCGTTATTCTGTTCTTCAACATTCCCGCTGACCAACTTAACAAAAGAGTATTTATTTTTGGATAAAGGTCATATCTGTAGTCCTAAATACTTGCATCCTGTCATTTACTAAATGACAAGAAAATACTAGGCCTTTTAAATTTTAGCAGCAACTGATCTAATAAAAAATGTGTCAATATCTATTCTGCAATGAACACGACTATGGAATTTTACTATGTTCTATCTAATTAGCTTGAGAAACTGAAAAACTGGAAGCCCAAAGTGTCGAAGCAATTTGAAGATCCAGTCTTCACTCCTAAAAAAATGTGGCTCTTTGTTGTTGTTTTCATCCACTTAAATCTTCAAGTTTTTCACAACTCAAGAAAGAGTCTGTTTCTCTAGTAAAATGGCCACATATTAAGCTTAAACAACTCAGCTCTCTTTTATCACAACAAAAAGGGCATGTGAACTCATTTAAGTTAAGTCTTTTAAAACCAATCATGCTTCAGTAACACGCAGACTTAATTAACAAGTGTAGAGTTCCAATGCGTAAATGTCTATTAGATAGGTATTTACAAGATAACAGGATCTACTGCTTCAACATGGTATGGCAGCAGATGCAGTTGTATTTTCTCATCAAGCCAGTTAGAACTCTGGATCCTCCCTATATAGTTCACTAACTTCTTCATAAAGTACTGAAATTTGCACAAAATACAAAAAAGGCAAATGTGATTTGCTTTCAGTAAAGTTACAAATCTGACCTATTGAGAGAGTAGACGTCCCAGCTAGAAACGAGATCGGAGGGGCTTAGGCTGTATTGAATACAGAAAGTAAGACCTAAAAAGCACAAAATCAAATCAGGGAACATAACCGCATGAATTCATTATACACTGCGAGAACGGAAGCAAAAGGCAAAAAAAAAAAAAAAAAAAA
>JAJONR010016921.1:0-13344 GCA_029582245.1 Solanum etuberosum
TTCACACCCCCCCCCCCCCCCGCTACCCCCACCGCGACTCGAATTGAAAAAAATTATTCGTACTCAATAGTAACTTTAGATAAATATATATATAATACATGATCAGATATCTGGATAACAATTATATTTTATTATAACAATCAAGATTTCTTTGAACGAACCGACAATTACTATTTTGCCATTGAAAATTTTCAATGAGCAATGTTCAGTGGCAATTTCTATAGATATTTTGATTGAATCAGTGAAAAAAAGGAAAAAAAATAGTGAGAAAAGTTAGAAAGCTTTCCAATATTTTCCAATGAGCTGGTTGGGGAAATGGATGAGAAAGTCATGTTTTATAATATGAATTTCTCATTGATACGCGATAAGAAAAAGTTTTTGTTTTTGGTAGTGCAACTTTTATATTATATCGTATTATATGTCTTTTGTAATAATATTTTACTAGAACAATCAATTTTTTTTTGCACGACTTTCATGTTTATGTCATATTATGTGCTTCTATAATATCATTTTGCTAATATCAACAAAAAAATATTAAGATAAATGAGGTTGTTACGGAGAAGTTCGATTGTTATATATTTTCACGCTAAATCTATCACTTATTTATAGATAAAGATAAGATAGATGTGGTATATATTTTTACTTTATTCGTGAGTTTTATAATTAAATGCAAATAGCTCTATCTACTATATTATTTTTATCATAATTTGATGTAATTATTCAGTATAAATGATATTTCGTTAACCAAAAAGAACAGGAAATTTTGCTTTATTTGTGATTTTTATAACTAAGGTATCTTGTTTAATGTAAACATTGATTACAAATGATATTTCGTCATTAAGTTCTAAAAGGAAAAAGAATGAACACAACGTAACTTTTGTCTAATATTTATCCTAATCAAACGTAACTACCTTAGCAGTGCTTTTTCCATTTTCTATAACTTTTTTTTTTCATTCGATATCCGATAATTTTATCGAAAATCTGATAAAATCTAGATTCATACATTCCAAAGTTCATTCTGCGGGATAGCGCTCTCAATAACGTTTTTTTTTTTTTTTAGAAACTTGAATCCGAAACCTCTAATTAATAAGTAAAAGAATCTCAAATATCTCACCATAATAACCAATATTGGTCAACTTTTCTTTTCACATCAAATGTTTATCTTTGACCACGAAGTTTGTTCAAGAAAATAATAATGTTAATGCCTTTATCTTTTTCTTTTCCTTCTATTTGTTAATCTTTCGGTGTTAAATTTCTTCGATACTCCCTATTTTAGCATAAACTTTTGACTTATTTGAAAAGACTTGTGACTTTTTGTAGCTCTCTAGCATATAATTATGGATTAGATATACTTACATTAAACTAAATATTTAAATTATAAACTCTTATCATATTCAATATAATTTCTTTTAGTGTTGAGACTTTAGAGTTGGAGAACAAGAATATCCCTCTAGTCAACTTTTGATTTTGAGGAAAATTATTATTATTATTATTGTATATACAAAATACATCTAAATAAAAACTAGAAAATGCACAAAAAAGGATAAAATATTTAAAAAATTCAAACAACAAATATGATGCAAGAGAAACATGAAAGAAAAATCACTAATCAATAGGTTATATACTTTACACACCTACTATAGTATCATTAGTACAAATGAGCTTGACAAGTCCTTTCTAAGTATAAGTGGTGGAGATACTCTTTTATAAACGAGTATAGTTAAACATAGTTGACTGTTCTATTGATAAAAATCATATATATGAAACTTCGAGTGGACTAAAGTTGTTGCTTTAAAATAATACAATGTAGACATTAATTTAGAATAAAAAGTTTAATTTTTGCAACATTAAACCCTGAACTCAAAAATATATACAAGTTGAGTTGCAATAATAAGCCGATTTCACTCACAAAATCTTGCATACAGAATTAAATATAATTTTCAAATTTCTTACTATTAATTCATAGGAAAGAAAAAAATAAAAGCAAACGTTTACAACATAAAGATCATACCCCCTAAATCCCTTTAGTTCTTCTTTATGAAGTTCTTAACTATTTTAAATTTACTACGAGGATAATAATGAAAAATAACTTTTAATTTATGTCCTTAAATACCTTTTTAGGAAGTACTAATTAGGATAGAGCCTCTTTCACCTCCATCAATTTTTCTACTCTTTTTAATATAGTTTGTGATGAAATGATTGAGACTCATTCATCCTTAATTAAAGCTCTAAGTTTAAGCTATGAATATGAAAAAGAAAAATATGTTCAGGACGCCATCTTCATAAATAAATCTTACAATGCGTGAATTCAAATTAATCGTAATCTAACCTAAATATAGAAACTTTGGTGATCAACCATAAACATAGAGAGTTAGGTAGTATTGTCAAAAAAAATTCATAAACCAAAAATGTAGGGACTCCCACCCCTTCTCCCCACACCCACATGGGTCATTTGTTGTATTAGTAGTAATGTAGTAGTAGTAGCAAAGAGTTTAATCCTCCAAAAATGCATTTTTCACATATCCAACACGTGGTCTTCTCTTACATGTTAGAAGTGGACCATCATTCCACACTCTCCCCCACTCTATATATACAAATCCCCTCCTTCTCTCTTCTATAAACCAAAATCAACTCACCTCAAAAGGAAAACAAAACATAAAACTCTTCTCATTTCCCACCTCTTTTCTCTCTACAAAAATTTCTCAACATTTTCCCCTCTTTCACAACACCAAATTGTACTACTACTACTACTACTACTACACAAAAACATCAAAAATAGGTAACTATGGCCACTACTACTTCACATGCTACAAATACATGGATTAAGCCTAAGTTGTCAATGCCATCATCAAAAGAGTTTGGTTTTGCATCAAACTCTATTTCTCTACTCAAAAATCAACATAATAGACAAAGTCTCAACATTAATTCCTCTCTTCAAGCTCCACCTATTCTTCATTCTCCTAAACAATCTTCAAATTATCAAACACCAAAAACTAGTACAATTTCACACCCAAAACAAGAAAACAACAACTCTTCTTCTTCTACTTCTAAGTGGAATTTAGTGCAGAAAGCAGCAGCAATGGCTTTAGATGCTGTAGAAAGTGCTTTAACAAAACACGAACTCGAAACCCCTTTGCCGAAAACAGCCGACCCACGAGTCCAGATTTCTGGGAATTTTGCTCCGGTACCGGAAAACCCAGTCTGTCAATCTCTTCCGGTCACCGGAAAAATACCCAAATGTGTTCAAGGCGTTTACGTTCGAAACGGAGCTAACCCTCTTTTCGAACCAACCGCCGGACACCATTTCTTCGACGGCGACGGTATGGTTCACGCCGTTCAATTCAAAAATGGGTCAGCTAGTTACGCTTGCCGTTTCACTGAAACAGAGAGGCTTGTTCAAGAAAAAGCTTTGGGTCGCCCTGTTTTCCCTAAAGCCATTGGTGAATTACATGGTCACTCAGGAATTGCAAGGCTTATGCTGTTTTACGCTCGTGGGCTCTTCGGACTTGTTGATCACAGTAAAGGAACTGGAGTTGCAAACGCCGGTTTAGTCTATTTCAATAACCGATTGCTTGCTATGTCTGAAGATGATTTACCTTACCATGTAAAGGTAACACCCACCGGCGATCTTAAAACAGAGGGTCGATTCGATTTCGATGGCCAGCTAAAATCCACCATGATAGCTCACCCAAAGCTCGACCCAGTTTCGGGTGAGCTATTTGCTCTTAGCTACGATGTGATTCAGAAGCCATACCTCAAGTATTTCAGATTTTCAAAAAATGGGGAAAAATCAAATGATGTTGAAATCCCAGTTGAAGACCCAACAATGATGCATGATTTCGCAATAACTGAGAAATTCGTCATCATTCCTGATCAACAAGTCGTTTTCAAGATGTCTGAAATGATCCGTGGAGGTTCACCGGTGGTTTACGACAAGAACAAAGTTTCCCGATTTGGGATTCTGGATAAGTACGCGAAAGATGGGTCTGATTTGAAATGGGTTGAAGTTCCTGATTGTTTCTGTTTCCATCTCTGGAATGCTTGGGAAGAACCAGAAACAGATGAAATCGTTGTAATTGGTTCATGCATGACACCACCAGACTCCATTTTCAATGAATGTGATGAAGGACTAAAAAGCGTTTTATCCGAAATTCGTCTCAATTTGAAGACAGGGAAATCAACAAGAAAAGCCATAATCGAAAACCCGGATGAACAAGTGAATTTAGAAGCTGGAATGGTGAACAGAAACAAACTTGGAAGGAAAACACAGTATGCTTATTTGGCTATTGCAGAACCATGGCCAAAAGTTTCTGGTTTTGCAAAAGTAGACCTGTTTACAGGTGAAGTTCACAAATTCATTTATGGTGACAACAAATATGGTGGGGAGCCTCTTTTTTTACCAAGAGACCCGAACAGCAAGGAGGAAGACGATGGTTATATTTTAGCTTTCGTTCATGATGAGAAAGAATGGAAATCAGAGCTGCAAATTGTTAATGCAATGACTTTAAAGTTAGAGGCAACAGTGAAACTTCCATCAAGAGTTCCTTATGGTTTTCATGGAACTTTCATAAATGCCAATGATTTGGCAAATCAGGCATGAATTGTGGCTATTACTGAGGAGATTTACCAGAGGGATGGTTTAGAATATACGTCCCCGGAATATCCTCTTTAATGGAGTTCGTTTCTTTGATTATTTTTACCTTCTTTTTTTCTTCTTCTTCTTTTGTTTATAGTGTGAGAGATTTTCAGAAGACCAGTTAGTAGCTTGGATGTAGTTAGAAAATTGGAGCTCAGCTGGTTTTTCTGGTTATTCTTTCACATTTGATTGTGCATGAGAGAGTATATATACCTTATAGGAATACTACACAATGTTCCTGTAACTCTCTGTTTTCTTGTATATGAAAATCATGGCTTATACTATTTCCACCATTTCTCTTTCTTTCTTTCTTTCTTTGTGTTTCTTTAGTTTTTAAATTAGTGTTTGACATTTGACTAATCTGGTTGTTTGATTTCTAATCTGGTGTTCGATATCTAATTATTGTTTGTTGATTTTTTGAATTTTAATGTGGTGTTCAATACACTCGACTAATATGTGTTTGTGTTTTCTTGGTTTCTAATATGGTATTCAATAATGAAGTTGGCTCTCGACTAATTTTTATTTTTAATTTGGTGTTCAATATTAGTGTTGACACTCAATTAATTTTTGTTTGTGTCTTCTTGATTTCTAATTTCGTGCTGGCACTCAACTAATCATTATTTGTATTTTCTTGATTTTTAATTTGGTGGTCAATATTAATGTTGGCACTCGATTAATCTTTGTTTGTGTTTATTTGGTTTTTAATCTGGTGTTGACGCTCTAATAAATTTTTTTTGTGTTTTTATTTTATATTTAATCTAGTGTTCAATACTAGTATTGATACTCGATTAATATTTGTCTGTGTTTTCTTGGTTTCTAATATGGTGTTCAATACTAGTGTTGGGAGTCGACTAATTTTGTTTGTATTTATTTGATTTTTAATCTGGTAATATTAGTGTTAAAACTCTGCTAATTTTGTTTGTGTGTTATTGATTTCTAATATGGTATTCACTATTGGTGTGGTACTCGAAATGCTTTTTCTTGGCTAAAGAAAGAGATTACTCGATCTATTTCCGTATCGCTCATGATATATATCAACACTCGGACATCTATTGCAAGTGCATATCCCACTTTTGCACATCAGGGTTATGAAAATCCACGAGAAGCGACTGGGCGTATTGTATGACTAATCTTTTGTATGCATTTTTTGGCTTTTAATCTAGTGTTTAGTACTGGTGTTGACACTCTACTAATCTTTGCTTGTGTTTTCTTAGTTTCTAATCTGGTGTTCAATACTAGTGTCAACACTTGACTAATCTGGACTGACATGGCAAAAGTTTTCTTTCAAGAGTAAAGTATTATCTATAACTTCTAATTAAAAATAAAGAAGTACCGCTAGTTCTTTATATGTTACCACTCTAAAATTACATATACTTTTTTTCGGGGAGTAAAGAAAGGAAAAAAAAATGAAACAATCTTTGTCCTTGACCACTATGTACAAATACCATGAATTTGACGTGTATATAGCGATAATTTAAATAATTTCTACTCTATTTCGACAGAATATCAATAGTTTTGCTTGTATTTATTTGAAAATTTTATTGGATAGAAATAAATAATTTATCAAAAATCAATAATTTTTTATTTTTTTGTAATTTAAAATATTAAATCTAGGTGATCTAATACTTGCACAAAAGTTTTTTCCTATACTAGATGAAAAGTGATGCACTATGTGAAAAAGGTGAGAGTTGATCATTTTTTATATTTATATGCTGACATGAAAGTCTATTTTTCAAACATCTAAAGATATGAGTTCATATTTGTATTTATATTAAAAAAATTAAAAATAATTATAAGTTATTATTTATGAACCTAGTTATTATTTTACTTTAACTTGAAATTATTACAGAAAATAAAAATTCATATACTTCAAAACCTGATTTAGCTTCTCGAGATAGCTAGCCACAATTAAAGTGAAAGAAGAAATAGATATAAACATGTAACACACACCTTAGATAAGAAGCTCCACGTCAACAAAACACAAGAGATATTTGGTAAATAAGTAAGCAGACCTTACTCACTTGTGTTTTAACGTTTTGCAGGTCAAGAATCAGAACTGACAATATTACTAATGGGCTAAGTTATTATAGATGATATCAGAGCCGTAATATAAGAAAGTTATTGAGTATATAAGTAAACAAACCTTACATAATAATAACACATTTTAAGATTTTACGAGTTTTACACACAAAATAAATAATATCACAAACGAACTGATCCGTTACAAAACTATGTCATATTGCATCAATCACTCAGATAAAAAGTCTGCAGATAATTGGAAGCTAATCAGTTATCCCTAATTGGCGAAAGACGTTTATGTCATTATCTTCCTAATTTTCATGCAAATTGTAATATGTTAATTGTGGCACTCTCTCATTGGTGGCTTTTGCAAATATATTTTTAGAAACTTTATTAGCCAATCAAAACGCGCAACATAGCAGTACACCTTTTGGGACTAGAAATTATATTGATTTTTTTCGTCTTCTATATTATCTGTCTTATATTCGAAATTAACTGATAATAACACAAATTTCTGAAAAAAATCTAATATTATTTCACGATACAGTTTGCAACGATGTAATGAAAGTAAAAGGATCCATATTGATAGTGATAAAATGTCCTCGGTAATTGGCTTATTTGCCAAATAGAGTCTAATTAAAACGAAAAAAAGCTTTGTATAAAAATAAATTCAATTTTAAAGCTCGAAATCAAAACCTTTAATTTGAATCACCTTACGTAATTATGTTACTTTTGTTCCAAAGAGGATTCAGATAGTTTTGGGGATTTTTGTAAGCTTTAACATGTCCTAGAAAAACACAAGATATTTACCTTTTTCCTATTTTAATTAATATATACTCCTAAGCAATCTATTTGATTGTAATGGACATGATCAAGAATTGACAAGTACTATTTTGAAGACAAACAAAAGAAGATTATGACCTACTATATTCAGTGTGATTTTAAATGAAATCTGAAAAGAATAAGATATATACATATCTTATCTCTACATTTATAGGAGTAAAGTTAAGATGAAAATAAAAAAGTACTGACATCAAACGGTAAAGATAATCAACTTACACGAAATAACAGTAATAATAAGATTGAAAGATAAAAGATAATCTATAGTTTATCATATAAAAATTATCAATCATGTTGGAGTAGGATAGATATTTTAGATTTGGACCGCAGCAATTGTGATTTGGTATACGTGAGCTCTTTTCATTGGTTGAGGGGATTTTTTATGAACTTTTTGTCCAATAAAGGTTTTTAATTGGTTAATGAGTCAAATCATTTTTAGTTTATAAAAATTATGTCTTAGCTCCAACCATAACATAATTATTTAGTGGTCAATGTTTCCCATTTTTAATTGTTCCATTTTTTTATATCATCCATGTGGTTATATAAGTAACTATCTGCTATAGTTTTAAACTATAATATTGAAGTGATCTTGTTTATGAATCTTTAAAGAAACTCAAGAGCAGATTTGCTTTATAGGAGTTATATATATAATAACAATAGCGATAACATAGCCACGATGTAATTCCACAAATAAAGTCTAAAAAGGATAGGGGTACTATATGCAAAGTTACAAATCTTACCTCTATTTTCGGTTTGTAGAAAGTATATAGTGGTGAAGCCACCCTTAGCTAATTTGTCGGAAAATTATATTACACCTTTTGTTACGTCAAAATTTTAGTCTTTTATTTATATACTATGTTGACTCTCCTTATTTTTGTTGTGTATCTATTTTTTTCTATTTTGATACTCCTCCGACAAAAAATTGACTTACCGACAGATATAGAGGTTGTTTTCGATAAGTTTGCTTCTCATTATGACAACTATGATAAAAATTGAAGGGAAAAAAAGGTGTTGACAGTAGAAATAATAGTGATAGCCAAAGTAAATTTATTTTAATAAGAAAAAAAAATAAAAAAGAAAAAAAAGGACCACTCATGAGATTATTATTGTTGAAGATAAAAGGTGAGGTATACAATTAAAGAAGTTAGGTACTAATCCTTGACCATTATCATCCAAATAGGATTGAATTTGAATTAATTAGATTTATTTGTTCATGTCAGTCTTTGATTGAGTAAATTACGGATTAAAGATATAAAATAGTACAATAAATTATCATTTCTTTGGTCCTCGTAGATCATCAACACCACCAATAAATAATTTAAATTAAAGTTTTCATGTATGTGTGCGGATCGTGAAGTATAAAAATGTGAAAGCGTACTTGAAAAAGACGGTATATATAAATAATCGTGCTTGTTTTTTTGGAAATTATAAAAAGATGAAGAAATAAGGAGCAAGAAACTTAATAAGATATTTCGGATTTAAGTTCTTGATAACGAAAAAAGCCTTATAAAAATGACTCTACAATATGTAAATTTAATTTAGTTAAATCGCAATGTAAGTATCGAACACGAGTGGGAAAAAATAAAAATTAAATAGTGTACTTTGAAGATGGCAAATGAACTTTACCCAATTTTTAGCTTCATTACAATACTTATTTTCTCTTTTAGAAAGATTAAAGTTATGTACGCTCATATTATATGTATACCATGGAAGGTTGTAAGAAGATGTATATGAACTTTTCACACTTAATCATATGTCTTAAATTTAATTTTGAGAAAGAAAAGTATTGACACATAATACTTTTTTATTTAATAAACCTTACGTGATACAAATTCATTTAAAATCGAATTCAAATCGATCAATCGAATCGAGAAAAAACTATTGGATTATTGGTAATGGATTTGATTTTTATTTATTTATTGGGTTATTGGTTCTTAATGGGTTGATGTTTTTTTTTAACGGGTTAACCGATAACCCGATAGTAAATTAATAAATTATATATATACCATTTGGTATATAAAGTCTTTGACTTAAAGTTTAGTTTCATATTTTTATTTCTGATTGTCTCAAACGCTCAGTTATTCTAACGATGTGTCAGTGTTTGCTTTTGAGCAAGATGTAATATGTCATTTCACATGCATGGTTCATTTGATTGGTCACATTGTTTCTAAGGAATTTTCAATATTTTTTTGTGTATGTCAATTCTTAACGGTTAATTAAATCGATAACCAAACCAATAACAATAATAACCGATAAGCCAATATCTTAATGATTTTATAACAATTTAGCATAACTGATAACCTATAAGTTAAACCAATAAACTTCAAAATCGAACTGAATTGATCGATAGATAACCCTAGTTGAGATAGATTATCATGTTGATGATCAACTTATCAATTAATGGCTCCTATAGATATTTATTGTACTTGTATTATAAGTAATTCGATTGGACAAATATTTTTACGCCGTCAATTTTTATTTGTCCACAAATATATTATAGCAGCTTTAATTTATTTTGCAAGTCTTCATGCAACTTGGTCAAATGGTCATTTGTATATTTTCTATACTCCTTTAATTATTTTCCTCCAAATAATAACACCACTATTGAAAATGAAATGCTTTCTTTTGATAACCACAAAACATATCTTCTTGAATATTCTCAAATGTTAAAAACATTTTCTTTTAAATTCACACCATCTTTAATTTAATTTTCAAATCAAGAAAAATTAATGAGTTATTTTTTGTGAAAACGAAAGATATATAATTAAGATCAAAATTCAATTTATGAATATGTATAAATTATGACGTAATTTAAAAATTATTAACTTAGAAGAATTAGAATCTCAAACATATATATATATATATATATATATATATATATATATATATATATGCAATATTTGTATTATAATTTTATACCATAATTTTGATATTATTTTACACGAAATTCAAATAGGATTCTAACACGCGGATTATCAATCCTTGGATAAAATATCTAAGAGAAAAAAATAATCCTTGATTTCTTTTTCGCTATTTGATTAGAAAATAAGGATAAAATCATAAATGAAACTTTGATCCATATAAAAACAGAAATTCCCTTTTCAATGCAATAAAACAAGCATTCCTAAAAAATATCTATGTACTCAGTAATGTATTGACAATTAATTATACTATTATAATTCTAGAATTATAATTCTAATTTAATTTCATTTACGAATACTCAAACCATCACTCAATAAATAGAAAGTAAACTCACTAAAATTTGAGTTAGAGAAGAGTTGTCAGAAAAGACAAAGTCACATGTGTGTCTCTTTCTATTTTCAACTTGATTATGGGCAATTGCAACTCCCTCTCACCAATAAAGATCGTGGCGTGGCGAAATGAGGGTCTGTTACCTACCATAAATAGGGACTCACAAAAGACTGTAAACGATTTTGGATGAAAATGTTGTCGAAAATACTTCGTTTTCTGTGCTAAAAATTATTACAAGTCCCAATTGATTCAACAATTGGATTATTGGAGTTATCGGGTTAACATTTAATCAACATCGAATAAAATTTTTAAGTATAAATATTTTTGCTTGAGAACTTTTCTTTCTTAAATGAGTTTTACATCGTGCATAACTACATATTCAAATTTGAATTAATTGAAATTTCAATGCGACATTATATTGAATATCAAATCGAGAAAAAAAAAACTAAAATTGAAGTCCCTTTCTTCTATGGGGAATTTACGATTATTCCATAACTTAAAAAAGCAGCCATTATTTATCTGCCACATATACTATGTTTGAAAAAATAAATAAAACAAAACATTAATTGAAACTTGAAAGTAACGAAAACATGCAAAATGGCGGCGCCTAATATAAATTATTATAATGTGAATAATGTTCTTTAAAAAGAAGCAATTATTTGGTGGAAATATTTTCCTAAATTAACCAATTTTTCTTTTTCTCCATCAACGTATTTTAATTTGTAACCATATAAACTCATGGAAATTCTTGCAAAATGAGTTAACATATTACGTATAAAACACTAATTACAAAAAGTTAGGTTTTAGTCAGCAGAGTTGTTTTATTCTTATCATAATCTTGATTCCAATCTAGATGATTAGTGAATTATGTGAAAATCATGAATTAATTAAACCTTTTTTCGAAGTAGATATTAACCTAACTTTGAAGAATTTGTTTGAAAGATTTTTGAATGACTATATTAATCAAAGATATGACAAGTCATACGATAGGAAATCTAAGAAGAAGAAAAGACTAATTAACACATTCTTTACTGTCACAAATATCTCAACGTACTTGTGCAAGACGTGGAGATCTTTGTATATGTATGATCGATATTTAGTCTAAATTTGAGTAGTACTGTTACTATAAAAAACGAGAATTTTGTCACCTCAAATTTGTCTCTATAGTATGATAAAAGTTGTAAACT
The DNA here is from genome assembly GCA_029582245.1 of Solanum etuberosum. Lineage (NCBI taxonomy): Eukaryota > Viridiplantae > Streptophyta > Magnoliopsida > Solanales > Solanaceae > Solanum > Solanum etuberosum. The sequence goes on from JAJONR010016921.1 coordinate 11,935, forward strand.
GTGTTTTTTTGGGGGGAGGGAATTATTGTCTATTGTTGGTCTCTATGGTAGAATCAGTCAGGAGACCTGAGAGTCGGTGGTTTACCCTGTGCTCCTTTTCATTTTGTGAAATTTATAACCTCCACCATTTGTCGACGCACTTGAAATTTTAATAATTCATTTTGCGAGGACTATATCCACCATGCACTATTTTTTTTTCACATTTTTTTTACATAGTTAGGTTACATTAGTATAAATTTTGATATAATGATAGTTAAAGTTGTATACGTACATAAAAATTGAACCTTTATAAATATAATATCATTATTTTAACATGCATGCTCAAACTCTTCCTCAATTTTATTTTTTTAAAAATGTTTTAGTGGAAAATGATGATATAGTTTCAATTGTTTGTTGGGATTTGATTTAAGAAATTCTCATTGGGTTATTAAACTAGAGAAAGATTATTCTTCTACATAGGAGACAAAAAGACAAAATTATTTATTTTATAATAAAAAGAAGACATCATTTTGCACTCTCAATAATATTGTCACCTTCGACAAGGGATTAATTAATTTGTTTATAATATTGCATTGTTATTACTTATAATTAGTACCTTATAAATAGTCATTCCAATAAGTTAAGTGTTTAGGTTTGCTTCCCATTATGAGTAATTACTAATTAGTCTATAATGATATATCAACTAATGTTGCTTTTCAGATTCACACTCGCTCCTTCTTTAATTTAATTTTTAAACTTGATTAAATTTATTATATTGGACCACTTTGGGAACTAAATGTTAATAACAATAGTGTTTCCTTTGTTTAAGAAATAATAATTCAAGTTCAACATAGTATTAATTAAGTATTTGGCCTTGTCATTATGTTGGAGTTGGATCATTAAGGAATTTTAACCAAGTGAATATATGATAAAAGTATCTATTATTTGATTTATTAGGTCCGAGGATCTATTATTTTATAATTCTATTTAGTGGATTTTCAAATTATCATTCTAAATTAAAGATATTAAATTCAAATGAACTCTGCTCTAAATTTGATCTGCTCTTGATGTAAGCATCCGATGTAGGTAACCCATGTACCCAAAAAAAAGAGCACAATAAAAGAAGAAGGGGGAAATAAAGATTCAATGAATACACGATTTGCATCTTCCCATACATTGTTATCACCAAATATATTTAATTAATATTACACTTTAGTTTGTCACTTTACTATGATAAATTGATAAAATCTAGTACAAATCAGAAACAATTTTAGAATTTGGAAATATAAAATCGAACTTGAAATCCTACCACAATCCATTTGATTAATTAGGTGCTAGACGTATAATTTATATTTATTTTTAGAGAATTTTCAAATCAGCTATATTAAATCTGCTCATGGTGTTAACATTGAGTATATATAAATTTTCACC
>JAJONR010016933.1:0-10773 GCA_029582245.1 Solanum etuberosum
CTTAATACTCTTCCGGAAGTGGTACCCCCCCCCCCCCCCCCCCACACACACACACACACACAAATTTAAAACGAAAAATTTAACTCCTCAGAAAGAGGATATTAGGTGGTTATGACTTATGTGAACATGGAATGAGGAAACAGAAAAAGATTAAAGTTTTTGCTTTCTTTCTACTCACTTTCTTCAATTTGTGATAAAACACGAAAGTTGTATACAGATACTGGAATTCTGCAATCAAGAGTCAATATTGTTTCTAAGAACACAGATAACCTCTTTAAACAGTTTTTCATATGGATTCTCGCACTGAAAGTGTAAAGAGGCAATTAACTTATTAGCTGTGTACAAGTTAGTCTAGACGCCATAATTATTAAAACAAGAGGTTATTAGCTTAATCTTATTCCAAATTAACCAATAGTTGATCTCTGTCTATCTATAAGAAGCATAATAGTTTGTTAGAACTTAGAAGTCTTATCATGTGAAAATAATAATCTGTTAGTGACTATATTTGTGTCAACTGAAGGGGAGCCTTGGAGCATCGGTAAAGTTGTCTTTGTGTGACCTAGTCACGGGTTTGAGCTGGGGAAGCAGCCATTAAGGCTTGCATCGGGGAAGGCTGTTTACATCACATCCCTTGGGGTGCGGCCCTTTCTTGGACCCTGCCAACGCGGGATGCTTCGTGCACCGGGCTGCCTTTTACTGTAATTGTGTCAACTGATTTGTCTATGCTCTATGAATACTGGAGTTGGTTCTATACTTCCATTCTACAACTTAATCGGATTCAAATGCATCGTTTTAATTCTATTAGCATCGACCCTTGTAGGTTTGCATTTTAATTCTATTAGCATCGACCCTTGTGGTAATGGTGATCTTGACCATTGATGGTTTAGTATCATGTTAGTGTCTGGTGTGAATCAAAGACAACATTGTATTTATATATGCAGTTTTTGCAATTGATCTATTCTTTCATGATTTTTGACCCTCAATGATGTGATCTGTCAGGTTTGGAAAGGTCAAGGATCAAGAAAGTGGAAGCATGGACAAAATGATGGAATTTTCGTCCAATTTGAATCTCCTCTAGTGCGGAAGTTGTGGTTTATCCCTAGCTCCTCTGAGAAAGGCAAAACATTATGCAGGTCTGTTCCCTTTGTCTTAGCCAAAACACAAGCACACAGAAAGCAATTTTTTTATTTTGGATGTCACAGGCATGCATTGGCGTGTGCACCTTATCTATTTTAATAAAATGCATTACAAATGCAATTATTCCTTTAATGGATAATATACATAGCATATTCGAACGTGTGACTTCAATATACGTCTTGAGCATAACAGCTTATCAAATGCAAAAGGATAATAGCTTATGATTTTTATGGTCATGTACATCAAATATGGGCTAAACTCTTGACACGTGAGAAATTAGATAAAACAAATGTGCATTTCTGGATTTCCTTTCACCTGTGAAGCCTGCAAACATTTCTGTTTAACTCGGGGAACCATCCTTCTGAACTTTTCCATATTTCTTTCGCCACGTGGTGGCTGAGGATTTCAACTTTATACATGAGTTGAGGAAGTTAATGCATTTGAAGACATTTAATCTTTTGCTTCGTGTGTAAGAAGCACATTATCAATTAGGACTTGTTAAATATAGTATCCAGGTTTAAGAAAAAAACTGTGGAAAATATGTATAAGTGGCAGCATCTTCTTTCCATGAAGAAATTAACAGATAATATATTTTTGAGTAATTAGATCTTTTCGCATAATTGTGCTTGTCGAACAATTAGAGCTGATTGTATATAATTTAAGTATACATACTTAATTTTCTAAAGGAATGATTCGCAAGTATGCAAATTCAATTCGAGGCATCGGTTCCTTCTTCCTGTACTGGGTGATGACCCTGGATTAACCAACTCCATCTTCAATTTTCAGGGATCCAGTGCCTTTGGATATTAGTGCACATGAAATTCTCCCGCGTGTATTCAAGCAAGAATAGTTGAGATAGATGCAGTTCCATATCTTGGGTTAGCTCTTTGTGGGATCGTGTTGGGGAGAAAATGGGCCTGTTAACTATGAGGAAAAGCACGAACGGTACATCACATCTTTTTATTGGATTGGCGCAATATGTGGGAAGCTGTCAAACTCTGCAGTTCTCTTATATTGGTGAGGTTATGTTAGCTGTCAAGATATCAAAATCTTTTGAAGTTTTCCTGTAGTAGATTAGAATTTCCAAGTGTCGCGTAACCCTCTGTATTTTCATTTTACTTTCACTCTGTTGTTGGCTGTTTGATCTGGCAGTGAGTTTCTTAGAAGTCATTTTTTCAATCGTTTTCGGATTGTAACTCTTGTAAATTTGCGCGGCTAGAAGCAATGTTGCTGTTGTTACCTTAACTTGATTTATCTCTCTCTGAAAGTACATTGGAGTTTGTTTTACAATGTTCATCACTGTTATCCAGCCCCTTTTTAACTTCCCCTTTCTTGGATGTATTTTTGGCATCTCATATCTTGGTATATTTGGTTCAACTTTTGTATATACTTCCTTTTCCCTAGTAGGACTCTTTTTAAGTACAAAAGTTCTTTAGTTTACTCTAGTGCTTTACACCCTTGGAGCAACGATTAACTTGTCTCCAGGTAACCTATAGGTTATGATTTCGAACCATGGAATCGACTGCCAATGGTTGCTTCACGGTAGACTGCTTATGTTACATCCCCTTTGTGGTGTGATCATTTCCCAAACCCTGTGAGGGGATGTTTTGTCTGATAGACTTTTTTTTTTTTTTTTACAGTTTTCGAGTCGTGGAATCAGTCACTAGATTGCCTTTGATCATTGTACTTGGAATCTCTTCATCCTTTTTCGAAACAGATGAAGGGTGTGTTCGGTAAGGAGGAAAATATGTTTCAATATTTCATGTTCGGTTGATCAAAATTTTTGAAAATCTTTTTGATGGTGTCCACCTCACCCTTCAACACGTTTCATCTTCACTCTCACTCCTTAGCTCGCCACCCCCACATCCTTACCATTTATCCTCACCTCCCATAGTATTCATTAGATTATCTACAAATGCTTTTAGGATAATATTTTTTTACTTACATATCGAAGAAAAAAAAAATATTTCTAGAAAACATCTTCCGAAGAGAAGTACAATAGTAGAGCACTGGAATATTAAAGCAACTTTCAACAACTTAAACACATGAAATTTTACAAAATTGCATTAGGGTCAATAAACAAGCTCCTTATATGTTTCACTTAGTGAAACAGTAAAAATAAATTACTTAATACTAATACACTTGGATTATTTTAATGACCATCATTAATCTGATTGATCATTTATACCTTATCATCTGAAGTTGCAGAAGAATCAATTCTCTTTGATTGGAACTTGCAATTATGAAGAATATAATTGCATGCATTTACTGCTTCATCAATTGTTAAATAAATCCATTCTTTCCCAATTGTGTCTATGAAATTTGACTTGTCCAACTTCTTCATCACTTCCCCTCCAGGATTTGCCAATAAAACCTAAAGTAACGGAGTCAGGATTATTACTACGGGAATTATAAAACATAAAGAAGTAAACACATGAAGAGCTATCTGTACAGTATAATTTTCCGATGAAGAGCTATCTGTACAGTATAATTTTCCGATGAAGGAGTATATTTCTAGTTTGTACCTTAAGGCATCGTCTATCTGCATTTCTTTTCACTTCCTCAAGCATACTAATTCCACTTGTATCAATGTTTCCAACAGCTACATTAATAGGATTAATGTCAGCACTGAAACATTAGTAAGATTTGATAAAAAAAAATCAAATTAACATTTAATAATGACAATTTTTTTAATCTTGAATTAACACTAATTAATTAATTACCACTCATATCCAATATGACATATTGTAGCTCAATTTCTGTTGATGTCCTTTGCTTCTCTTCATCTTCATCTATCCATCTTGATATTCTACGATATTCCAACAACCCATAGTTTAATAATTAGCACGTTATATACGATAAAATTCATAGTCTTGGAATTCTACCAGTAAAATTTGAAACTCCACGATAATGGCTATTTTTTAAAGAAATGATATAAAAATGACCAGTGAACGTTATTTTCCCGTTATTGTTACCTTTCCCTCAAATAACTTGCATTAGCAAAATAAATTGGGGAATCAATGTGGATGATGAGAACTCCTGGAACACTGCTTGCTGCTGAATATTGTTCAATATTTCTATATATCATTGAATTAGGTATTTTACCTAAAACAAATGTTTTAGGCCTTGCTACAAATAGAAGTATCCTAAGTAATGACATTGCCACCTAAGTCACACATTAAAAAGAAAACATAGTTACTATTAGTGGAAACTCAATTTTTCGAAAAGAGATGTATCGTTATAATCAGGTAACTTAAAAGATAATAATAGGTACTTACCGCGACTATTAGGCCAACTTCAACGCTACCAAAGACGACTCCAATATACGAGCTAATGCATACGAGGAAATCGTATTTGTCAACTTTCCATAAATGGATAGCAGAATTGTAGTCAATTATGCCAAGCATGGCTGAAATTATAATGGAGGAAAGAACAACAAGGGGTGTGTAATGGAATAATGGTGTGAGTAACAACAATGTTATCATCACAGCTATTGACATTACTATGTTGGACACTGTTGTTTTACATCCTGCATTGTAATTTACCGCGGTTCGCGAAAATGGTCCTGAAAAAAAGAGGGGGGAAATTAAGCAAGAAATCGGACTATATACTAAAATTCTTTTATCGTGGATATGAATATGTAGTTCGATTAATGAAAAAAGTTAGTTTGCTGATCTGCAATTGAAAAAATCAATATTGATTGGATCTATTGATATGGGCTTTTACTTTCATCTGCTTAAGCGATTGTTGTGAGTATAAACTTATAGGAATAATTGGATTTTTCACTTAGTTACTAGCAAAAATAATAATAATGAAGAAATGAAAACTATACAACTCTTTTTGTTTTCCACTCCTCAAGTCTAGTTTGAACCCATCCCAACAATGAACACCCTCCTACTGCGAGGTGCGGTCATGCCCTTCCCAGAATCCACTCCGGATCAACTAGTCAAACTTCTTGAGCAATTGAGATATTAAACAACGAACATTTAAAACAATTTTTATTCAAGAAATACTCTTGATTAAAGTTATAGTCTAATGGTTATAGGTTCAACCTACCTCACTTTTATGAGTAAGTGTTTCGACTTTCGATCCTACTAAAAACACCCATCTTTAATCAATAAGCTAGAATGCAACATATAATCAATGTATAATAACTGTATAACTTATGTTATATATACACTGATTATACACCAACGATAACTACAAATTGTTACGACTAGGCCAATGATTATATACTTTTAGTCGTCTGGCTAAAAATGTTAAGATCCCTATATCCGACTTGATGAGGGCAAAGGGGGAAATTTGTTAATGGGCCTGATTATGGAACTTAATTGGGCTTGTGAGTTTGGATTGGGCCTACCTGTGGTTAAGTAGCAAGAGGTGCAAGAACCAACAATATTCATAAGCCCAAAAGCAATCATTTCTTTGTTCCCATCAATATCATAGTTTTCAAGTATGGCAAAACTCCTTCCAACTGCAATTCCTTCCTGTAATATTTAATATAATAATTTCATTAGTCAATAATAATAAAAATAAATAATGCAAATTGGTATTGAACAAATAACATGTTGTAATATTGTTTTTAAGTAACTTCGCGTAACACTTTACTAGTATATATCTGTCTTATTTTTAAGATTGCAAATATCGATGACATAATTTAGAAATAAAAGTCAACGAGTCACCATAGTTGTGTATGATAAAATAACAAAGATGACTATGTCACTGTTTTTGTTTCTTCATGCATGATTTAGGACCTTTGCCCCAAATATCTTCGAATTCGCGATAGAATGAGGTCATGAGAATTTAATGCAAATAAAAAATAGAGCAATTCAAACAGCGTAGCTTTGACCTAAACTCCATATTTCTATTTAAAAATTACCTATATCAAACGTATAAATTTAAAATTCTGAATTCGTCTCGAATTTAGTACTTACAGCCAAGGCGATGATACCGGTGACAACTCCAGTCTTAATGGCAATTGCAAGATACTGTGAGCTAAACGCCAGTTCAGAATACGATGGTGGATTTATCCCCTTTTTCAAATGCCCAATCTGGTAAAAATTAAATCCAACAAAATTCCAAAAAATTAATTCACTGATTAATTAGCCTCATGTACTATCTTATTTTATAAAAAACAATACAAGTACCATCACTAAAAATAAAGAATTAATCATCCAAAAGAAACGTACAACATGTGAAAGTCACTACTTCACTTATCATTAATTATAATTATGCACATGTATATAATATAAAATTTTAACAACAACAATAACAAAAAATTCAGTGTAATCCAATAAAGTAAGATCTGAGGAGGATAAAATATTGTACGCAGACATTATCACACCTTAGAGGTAATGATCAGGCTGTTTCCAATAGATTCTCGACTCAAGACACATGTATAGAGATGAAATTAAAACTTTAACAGACTGAAATACAAAGATAAGTACAATATAAATTTAATTAATTAATTTGGAATATGGAGAATTATTTTTACCACTTGAACACCATTTTTTTCAGCATGGGTGAAATAAACAAGAACACTTCCCAAAATCACAGATGTTAGAGGTGCCATAGCACTTATCCAGAAGAATTTTGGCTTCATTTTGCTCTGCCCACAAAAATAATTAAATTCATATTAGTATATAAATATAATAATGCTTAGAAATTATATATAATTAATAATTTATATATAAATTAATTTACTTACAAAATATCTGGTCAGCAAGAGGAAGAAGAGGAAACAGCAACCTAGGACTCCACTTTCCCACCTCCACTGCAGTAAATAATAATAATAATAAAAAAATATTTTTATTAGAAACTAAAAGAATGAAAAAGAAAAAAAACCATAAAGAGCGGTAAATACTCCTTCATTTTCACTAAAGGTCTTGAACAAAGTCGTACATCTCGATGCAAATACAAATAAGTTGGAGCACAAAGTAAGTACCAGACATCGAGCGAGAATAATGTTACGTACCTGGTGAATTTGGGTAAAGATAGAAGTCATTACACTGACAATATCAGTTTGATGTGTGAAATGAACGAGGCCAAGTATTCCTTTCAATTGTTGTAAGCACACAACAGTGGCTGCTCCACCCATGAATCCCAATATTGTTGCGTGAGACAGAAAATCCACTATAAACCCTAGCCTGTATATATCATCATGACAAAAGTATACGGTGTTAGATTAATGTATTTTTGGAGAATCAGACACGAGTCTATGCAACTTAGGTCTTTGGCAATTGTGAGAGGTGGATCCAAAATTTTAAGTTGGTTAAAATACAATTAAAAGTATAGTACAAAAATAATTGGAACTTATATTCTCAATACGCCCCTCACATGCGAGCCTGATTCTTTTTTCATGAGCCAAGCACGTGGAAATTCTTTTTGATATGGGTGGCGATGAGATTCGATCTAAGGACCTCTGCCTACTCTGGTATATACCATGTTGAAGTGTGACCATCTCATCTAAAAAAACTTAAGCTGTTACAAAGAGCATACTTTTATTAGTAAGGAACTGACCTTAAGAAGCCTAAAGAAGCTTGGGAAACTCCAGCAAAGAAAGTAGCAGTAAACACCAATTGAAGATAAAGCTTTGGATTTTCATGAGGATTAACAACTTTCCCAAGCATTGCAGAAATGAGAAGTGATGGAACTGCCACATTCCCTATTGCCAAATGCTTTGAACTTCCCAACATGGCATATATCAATGGTGGCACAAAGCTTGAATCTGCACGTGACACATGTTTAAAACCACAAGATTCAAAAAAATATTTTAACACATTATACATATTTTCAGTTTAAAACTGCAAGATTCAAACGTCTCTCGTCCTAGCTTGTCCAAAATCTAGTCAAACTAAGACACATGTAATGAAATGGAGAGAATATCATTTTGTAACTTAGACATCAAGTCATGACTAGTAAAGTTATATATAACCATAAGTCCATAATTATAATCCTTTTATTTTAAGTAACATTGTCATGTCAAATAAATTTACTATAGACCCGCATACCTAAATTCTTTTACGTTATCAGTATTTAAGTTAAAACACATATTTTAAAGACGGGATTGAGTAGTATATCTTGATGGATGGTCTATCAGTAACAGTCTTTCTATCTGTACGAGTTAGAAACTTACAAAGTCCAATAACTGGAGGCAAGTTAGCCAAGCCAGCATAGCTAATCCCTTGAGGAACAGCAAGACTAGCAATTGTAATTCCAGCAATAATATCAGCTTTAAATAATTGAAGTGTATAACGAGGAGCCCAATCTAATATTGGTACAAAATATTGAAAACCCAAAGAAATTTTTTTGGAAAGTGGTTGATTCTTGAATTTTCTAAAAGGGTCATCAGGAAATAATGTTTCTTTCACATTAGATTTGAGTGTCTTCAAGAATGACTTTGGTGGTGGAATTTCTACCCTTTGATAATGATGATGGGAATATTGATCATCAAAATCAGCATTACCCATAATTCTCTAAGTAATTTTTTGCTAATTAATGAAAAGATTTAAGTGATGATGATGATTAAAATCACCAAGAACTTGGCTAGTTCTTATAATGTGTGAGATTCAATGAGAAAAAGAGATGATGATAATGATGTAAATGAGAAATTGGTTTTGATTTCTTATGCATTGGGACTTATAGAGGATGTCTATATATAGAGAGCCAAGAGGAAGTGGAGTGGAAGAGCCTTTTAGTTTCCCTTCTTCAAAACTTTTACTAATCCCTCCGTTTTAATTTACGTGACATCTGTAGTACTCTCTCCATTTTATATTAGTTGTCCACTTTCTTCTTTATGCGCACTCTTTAAGAAATCATATATTCCCTCCGTGCCTTTTTACTTGTCACACCTATTAAGAAAATAATGATTGATGTAGTGAGTTTACCATTTTAACCTTATTAATTGATAGGGTTCCAAATATATTTACTCACTATATTTTTCAAAGACATTAACACAATATTAGAAAATTGAGGGTATATTTGGAAAAAAAGAAAATTGCCCTTCCTTGATTTGTCAAAAATGATAAGTAAAAAGGAAAATCAAATTAGAAAATATTTGACAAGTAATTAGTAGGAACAGAGGGAATATAAACAAGAAGGGTAGTTTTACTAGTTTATCCTTTAAGAAACTTTTTTGCAGTTTACAAATTTATTTAAGCTGTAATTTTTTTTTATTGCAAAGATAAAATAGAAAAATTTAATTAACTCTTTCTTAATTTTGAGACAACGATTTTATAATAATATGAATAACTAATATGAAAAGAAGTGAGTGTGTTGAAAAAAAATATCACCCTTTTTATAATTAGAAATAACTTATAAATTCAAAACTTTTTCTTTTACTATTTATGAAATAATTTAATTCACATAAATTTTTAGATCAAGTCAAACAATGCCACAAAAAACGATACCGAAAGAATAATTTTTTTTTTGTTACGTATTCTCTTTGTGTGTTTGGGTTCCATACCTCTCAAAGAGTTAGGGGATTGACATTGACTAATCTTTGAGCTAACACACAAAGGTGAGAATTTTTTGATGGGACTCATAGAAACATCTCATCCATGAAATTGATTTGTCACTACCAACAACAGTCAGAAGAATAAAACGCTCTCTAACAAGGATAATTCTGTATCAAAGGAACTTGAATTCGAGATTTCTGATAATTTTATTTTATTGGGTGACACATGTCAACTAGTCAACGGCTTAACTAATCACAACCTTATTGGTATTCCAGCTAAGTGTAAGGTCACATTGTCTCTCATTACATGAGGCACCAAATAGATTTTTAGAGCTCAAGGTTTTGTTGCCTACCTTACCATTCAGAAAATACTCACGTGGACATGTGTGATTGGTTGATAAAGATCCACATAGGACACGTGGCGGTGTGTTGGGAATTAGGAAGATACAAGAAATTAAGAATTATATCAACTTTTTGTTGAATCTTTAATAATATGCTTTTTCAGTGCAAGTATCTGATTAAATTAAGCTCAGTTTATTAGTAAAGATAATTTGAACTTTTAACCAGCCAAAAAAAGTGTTAATTGGTCTAAGCTTTTAACTAGTGAATTATGGGTGTTTAATGAGGATTCATACCAACTAGAACCTAACATATATGCTGATATTTTTTTTGTCAAATTATTGAGTTAATACTATCACACCTAACAATATTTTTAACCTAAAGTCACTCAAATTTATCTAATTATAGAATCATAAAAATAATACTATGTCCACTATCAACATGTTTAATTCTGTGATTCTAGTGACTTTTTGGTTACAGTATTTTTTTAATAATTTAATTTTTAAGGAATAACGAAAAATAGTTTAGTGATTTTGGTGCAATATTAATGTAAACGCCGAGTTTTTGCCTTTTGTTTCTTTTTGGTGTTCGGTACTCACTTTGAGGTCTGATTAATTTAAATTTACGTTGGAAAGTTTTACTATTGAAAGACAATTCAATTCTCATAGTTCAACTTCGAAACTTTAATAGTGCAAACATTCAGCAACTTTCCACGATAATATAATTATATATATTTTCTCTATCAAAAATTAATTCACCAATAATTTGGAATTTCTAGATGGATGATCTTGATAGACTCCATCGCATGGTTGATTTAAAGATATATATATATATATATATAT